>JAOVYX010002726.1:0-11539 GCA_035668315.1 Drosera spatulata
CTAAGTTTATATGCAAATAATGATTTTCTAAATTTTTTAACATCCGAGCAAATCGAGCATTTTGACATTTTGATGTGATGGAGAGTGTCGGGTATTCATTATCCAATTTTGAGGAATATGACACGGGATTTGTTATGTGCACAAACTTCAACGGTGGCTTTCAACTCTTGTTTTTCCGCAAGTGGGAGGGTGCTTGATGATAGAAGAAGCCGTCTATGCCCACAATCATTGAAGTGTTTGGTTTGTTGGAAGGACTATCTTGATGCCAAGTATCGTGAACAAGATAAGAAGGAGGAGGAGTGGCAAATACATTCGGATGGGAGAATGGAAGAGATGGATGAGGCAATTCAAAATCTAGAGTAGATGATTTTAGACTTAGTCCATTTTAATTCAAGTCCTAATTTGTGCTTTTTTCATTCTCGACTAGAGGTAAGGTTTATGTCCCCCTCGTTTTGTAATATTTACACATATCAATAAATAAGTTTGGGCTTAGTCGGTGTAAGTTAATACTATTCAATACATTTGTGATCAAGTATCTATTGGACAGAACACATGAAAATCGACAACAATTCTTAAAAATCGTTGACGATTTCTGTGAAAACTTTGTGCAACTTTTGGGCAGAACGCTGGGGTATTTGAAAACATGAAAACCGACAACGGTTCCTAAAAATCGTTGACGATTTCAGTGAAAACTTTGTGCATGTTTTGGGCAGAACGTTGGGCTATTTAAAAACATGAAAACCGGCAGCGGTTCTTAAAAACCGTTGACGATTTCTGTGAAAACTTTGTGCATCTTTTGGGCAGAACGTTGGGGATTTGAAAACATGAAAATAGGCAACGATTCTTAAAAGCCGTTGATGATTTCTTCCAGAAACTGCTTTACTTCTCCTAAACCGGCCACGATTTCTTTACTCTCTTTCATATCCTCTCAACTCGCCAAAACCCTAATCCATCTAACTTTACTTCCTCAACCAAATTTGCATTAATTCTTGTCAAATTTTACTCCCTCTACTCCATTACACTCATTCCTAACTCGATTCCTCAACAAAAACACATCGAAATCCGAAGTCTACACCCAAATTCGTGAAACCCTAACTTCAACCATTTCGCCATGTATCTCCTTCAATGTATGTTAATCTTTGTTCTTACATCCATGACGATGGGAAAAGGGAGAAGAACAACAAGGGATGAAGATTTCGGTGAGAGCGATGGTAGTTCATCTTCGAGTGCAACTCCACCCACTTCACCTCCACAACTATGACGTAATCCGGGGAAAGTTACAAGGGATATGGACAAACACAAGGTGGTTGTGCTCTCCAAGCCACCACGTGTGAAGATGATGGCACGAAGGATTGATCCGGATCGTCGCCCCAACAATTCTCCACCTCCAACTCCAACTCCAATACCAATGGTGGAGGTAAAAGGTGTACCGCTCAACCACAACCAACGATAACCAATGTTCGTTTATCCAACTTTATTTCCGATCAATATCGTAATGTGTACCGCTCTCAATTGATGAAGGAAATCCAATATGGTTGTGTTGTGGATTTGGGTTGGTTTGAGAGTAACCACTTTGGGAGGTAAAAGGTTTGGTTTGAGGCACAAGGATGGGGTGACTTAGTTACGAACCGAAACACAAGGTGTATCTGGATGTTGTGCGTTTGTTTTATACGCATTTTCAAATAGATAAGAAACAATTTATGCATTTCATGAGTTATGTGAGGGGGAAGAAGATTGTGTTAAATCCGGAGATGGTTGGTAAAGCCTTGGGTATTCCTTATGAAGGAATTGCCGAGGCAAAGCAAAATTGTTGAGAGCAAGTTTGTGAGGAGTTATTGAAATGTCGGGTGACAAAGCCCTATACTTTTATGTAAATGAATTGGATCCTGAGATGAGACTTCTTCATCTTGTTGTTGGGCGATGGTTGAAAGGAAAGACGGGAGGGATGGATGCGGCCACAAGAAATGAAATTCTGCTCATGTATGCTATGATAAAACAATGGAAGATGAACCTTCCATATTTTTTTTTATCAAATGGAGAAATATGCTAAGGACAAGAACCGGTCTCTTGCGTTCGGAAATTACATTTCTCGGATTGTGGAATACCTTAATGTGCTTGACCTTATTTCAAAGACGAATGTCATTGATGGCTCTTTCAAGATCTTGGGTTCTAATGAGCATATGATGACTTTAAAGTGCTCTTTGAGCTCTACCACCGTATTTTGGGAGCTTTAAAGAGAGCGAACCGTCACCAAGAAGCAAATGAAGCATTCTAAAATTTCGAGGTATGAGCAAGATGGAGGGCAACGGAGACCACTACTCAACAACATTAAGGTGATGAAGATCAAATGGAGTATGATTCTTCTCATGTGAGTCCTCCCTCTTCTCCATTTGTGGAGTATGATCCATATAGTGTTCCTTATTTTTCGAATGAGGAATGTGGACATTGTGATCACTATGATGTTATGATGAATAGCATGGGCGACATATCTATCAACATTTCGGAACTTCGACAAGAAGTGCACAATCTCCAACAATCTTATGGGATATTAGAGGATAGTCACTATGAGACGACCTATTACATGAGATAATGGATGTTCGCAAACAACATTTCTCCTCCACCACCTCGAGGCATGAGTGTTCCTCCTCCTGTTCATATTCCTCCCCCACCGCCACCGCATTCAAGTCCGGAAAGTATGCCATGGGATACCATGAATTAGGACTGTTGATCATTGTATCTGTTTATATTTACCAGTTTATTCCCTCTACTTCGAAGACTTGTATCTAAGTTTATTTGGATATTTCGAATTTTGTATTGTTGTTTGGATATTTGCATATTTGGATACTTGGGATGTTGTTTGACGTATTTGATTCGATGTTTAAGCCTTTTTCATGATTTTGATGTAAGGGTTATACCAAGTATCAATATAGAAAGCAAACGCAAAATGAAGTTTTGGTACTCTATGAAGCACGTTCTGTTTTTGCCTATAAACCAAAAAACCGTGATCGGTTTCTGAAAAACGGCAACGTTTTTTTACTCTAAAAAAACTGAGAGCAGTGCTTTTCATATTCACAAAAAACGTTTAATGGTTTCTATAAAAACGTCAACGTTTTATACAACCGCCATCTGTTTTAGGTAAAACGTCAACGGTTTGTCCAAAACTTTGAGAACATGAACACTTAACAAAAATAACCGAATAAACACATAGAAAACGTCAACGTTTTTTGATAAACATCACCGGTTTTCTCTATATATTTCATATTCTCTATACTTTTCACTGACCGGGCTAAAATCCGTCCGACGGACCGTTCGTCCATCGGACCGGATCAAATCCGGATCATGGTTGGATCGAGCTGGGCCGGACAAGTCAAGTCCAAAACCGGTGTTCGATCCGGCCCTTGTCCATGAGGCGGGGTTCAAAAAGCCCGTCCGACATCCACTGGGTCGGGCCAGGCCCGAATCAGACACGGATGAATCGGGCTGGACGGACGGGCCGGGCCGCAGTTTGACAACACTAGTTAAGAATGCTACATTTTGATTTCAAGCATGAATTTATGTGTATATTAAATTTTATAGAAATGATATATTTTCCCTTTTAGATTTATGCATGAGAGAGAAGAGTGAGAAAAAGAAAAAGAAAACAAAAAATGATGGAATGAGTTGATGTGACATAAAATAAAAAATATGTGTGTTAATTATGATACTTTTGTACTCCCTTCGTCCCAATTTAAATGCAATCATTTGATCTGACACTGGATTTTATATGCATGTTGAATTTTTTTTTCGATTTTACTGAAATTATTTTTAGTGATAGAAACGATTTATTGTAACCGTTGTGAGAAGAGATAGTGGGTGTAGTGTAACACATGATAATTGTTTTTAATTTTTTATATGAAATAATAAAATTGAAAAGGTTATAATTACATTGGGACAACCCAATAAAAAAAATATTGCATCTATATTGGGATGGAGGGAGTAACAAAATACAAATATTCAAATATTGTATTTTTTGCAGGACATCCAGATTAAGAAAGTGTTGTTTCTTTTGTGGTATGCGAGGAGTATATAGCATGAGTTTGGTATGTATGTGTATTAACAAATCAATGTTTAGCTATATTTACTTAAGATCAATTGTTACAATTAAAACTAAATCGTAGGTGCAACTTGAGATAAAAACCCAATAGTCATGAAAGCCTTTATCATCAAGTTAGTTCATGTACCAAAACACATCCATCATAATATTTTAATCTTAAATACAAATTTGAAATAGACACACTTAATCTTAAATGTAATATGACATTGATAAGTTTTTTTCTTCATATAACTATGAATTAGCTACTAGGAAAGCAACCACAAATCAGAGTTTGTAGAGAAATTTTTTTATCGATATAACGATACAATCAAATATCATGAAATTGAATGAATCTGAAAGAAAAAAAAAAAAAAAGGAATCAACTTCAAATAACATTTCATTATTTCATTAATTTAAGATGTGTTTGATATCATTATTATTTTTGGTTTATTATTTTTGTTTCACTGATTAATGAATTTGAACTATTTGATATTGATTTTTTTAAATGAATAGAAAAAAATAAAAAATCAGAAAAAATATTTTTATGATATATTTTTGATTTTAATTATTGATTTTTTATTTTTATTATTGATTATGAATTTCATAATTTTAAGTAATGATATCAAATAATCACTTAGAATTCACCACAAGAAAAAAAAACAACAAAATTATTCACCTCAAGAACTAGGTGTCCGTCGAAATGACTATTCCGCACCGGAGAGAGAACGAGTCAAAAAGCGCCGAGACAGACAGCCGAAGCATTTAAGCGACGCCTCGCAAAAAGTCAGCTTGGCTTCCACAGCTTCCACTGCACCGAACCGCGTCGCACTCATTCAAATGTTGCTTAATTTCTCTGTTTTTATTTTACTGATAGAAGTTTCAATTTTCACCGACTTATTTCACTCCAATGCTGCATAAGTACGAGCTTAACATACATGATGGGTATGTGTATAATAGCATCGGTTTTTTTTTTTTTTTTGGTGACGAGGGTGTCCGGGCCAACTCGCACGCACCTCGACTAATCCCTCGGACACTGACAAGGCGTTCCCCACCAGCATCGGGTAAAACTTTGACCGAAATCAACGGACGTGGTCAACCTGGATTTTGAGCCTAGTGGGATTCGAACCCAAGAACACCACTAGACCAACCCACAAGTACGAGCTTAACATACATGATGGGTATGTGTATAATAGCATCGGTTCGTCTTCATCAACTACCCCAAAATCTCTTTCATTAAATGCGAAATCTTTCTGTCCAGTATTTTCTTTCCTTGTTAGCAATTCTTCTTCTCGATATAGTAACAGGAGGCTTTAACAATTCATACAAAGAACAAATGAACCGATCGATTTATGTTTTACCATTCAATATACAAAATGACATTAATTGATTGCTTTGCTTCTTGTCTTAACTTTCTTTTATTAAGTGGAACAAATCATTTATTGTGCTTAAGATGCATGGTGCTCGGTTCAAAAATAGTAATGACATATGGATAAACATTAGATTAATTACTATATCTTTTTTTTTCTAACATGTAGAATGCACCTTTCTATATCCAAGTGGTAAATTGTAACTTTGAGGAGAGCTTTAAGAGACTTAAGCTGTGGATAAATAGTAAATTCTTAAAAATTATGCATAAATCTCCCTAAAGTTCGCCGATGGTCCGGTAAATTTAATTTAAGGTAGTCATCCGGAAAATATATATGTATAAGATTTTTGTAATATTCCAAACTTGTGATCCTTCGTTGATTTCTAACTTGGAATTGATTTTACGAATGAGATGTCATACCCAGTCGTTGGATTTTAGCCATTTTTTTACTGCACACATATATATATGTAGTCATCCGGTAAATTTAATTTAAGGTAGTCATCCGGAAAATATATATGTATAAGATTTTTGTAATATTCCAAACTTGCGATCCTTCGTTGATTTCTAATTTGGAATTGATTTTACGAATGAGATGTCATACCAAGTCGTTGGATTTTAGCCATTTTTTTACTGCACATATATAGTGTTCGGTCATCGACATGAAGCACTGAAAACCATAAGACTTACATACGTAAGAGTTAATATGTCTGTCGTTAGCAAGTTACAAGAGGACTTCTTTTAAGGTAATCGTTTCGTGCGAGGATGTACTTACGTCCCATATATGCATTGTCATTTATATAAATGATCACGACATCATCAAATCAGAGTGTAATTATAGTAAATGATAAGTCGCAAGTCTAGAGGATCGAAAGCTAGCTTAAACTAATCCGTAGTAATGTCCATCTTATTTTGGTAATCAAACATATTATTCCCTCCGTCTCATATGAAAATTACAACGAATTGACTGAGCACGCATATAGATGTGAATTTTGACTCATCTCGCGGGACAATCAAATAATATTTTTTGTAAAATTTTCGTGAAATACTAATGATAGTTCTTGTTGTGTAAGCTAAAAAAATTCATTTTTATGTCGTTTAATGATAAAACTAAGATAGTCAAAATATATATTAATTAAACAATATCAAAAGTCGAACCGTTAGTATAGAGGGAATAAAATTTTGAACTCTTCAAATGAGAACAATCGCGGTTAAGTGTCACATTTGCACCAAGCTAAATTTATAAGTGAAGACCTTGGTGGTCAAATTAATTACTACTAATATATATGGGTTGACATTCTGCTTCATAGATATCATGATATCCAACAAGAGTCCAATTAAGTCCATAAACATTGACTTGGTCATGTGCTAAGCTAGCTCATGAAAATGCATATACGTACATGATTCAACTTCACAAGAAACCTGCACCAGTTGAACTTTGATAGGCCAATGAGCTAACCCAGCCAATAATTTGATCACCGATGGAGACATGAAAGCTACATTTCGTGGAGTTTTAGCCATAGGATGGAGTAATGATACAATATTAATTCAAGATCTAATTTAGGCACTCATGTCACAACTGTTCTAAATAAGATCAGCATCAGAAAACAGTTTCTATCAAAAGCTTATACTGATAATAAAAATTGACAATAATATTTGCATCTTAACAATTATCTTGTTGTCTGGTATTGATCCATCGAGAAACTTGATTTCTATGAATGGTAAGTTACTACAAATATGTAGAAGAACTTTAGCTCACGGGTTTATAAACTAATAATGTTCGTTCGAGCCTCTATCTACATCTATTTCGTAAAATACAAAACCATAGGGATAAAATATGAATCAATAAATCATAGGTTAAAAATGGATAGGAATTGGAAAATATCATCCTTAATAAGTACAAGTTTACTGTGGAAATAAATACAAATAGTCCTTGTATTTATCAGTTGAGCAATATTCTTAGTTGTCAATAATAGATTCGAGTGGACCAACAATGTTACGTACAATTTTCTTCACAACATGACACCAGGAGACTTTTTCAAAGAATAAGAGTTGACAATGTCGCAATTTGTTCTTTCACAATATTAGATATTCTCATTTAGTCATTTATTAATTGGGACAGATCAGGATGCTGAAAGCCCATTCACAGACATTAAACATCGACATATTACATGACAAATGTGTGTCACTCGTTACGTAACTAGTGTAGATGAGAAGAAACTCCGACAGCTGAGTCACTGTTCACAGCTCAATTCCGTAAAAAAAAACCTAATAAATGACAGATTTCTTCGACTTAGTAAAAATCATAAGTTACTCAATAAAATCAATTCGGTTATTGCAGTGTGACAAGTCGTAAATACGTAAGTAAAAATTTACCTAGAAATGGTTTTCATGATATACAATTTACAAGAATTTAATTGAAAAAAGAAGTTTCTCTTTTTGTAAATGTACATGGTCTATATATAAGTGCATTTATATATGCATGCGTAATGGATGATGACATATGATGTGTGAGCTTAATCAATTCCTAGAATAAGATATAGTGTTATCCAACACTCCTTGTGCATCTCATTTAGAGTATATACTATTGCCATCACTTATAAGGAGTAATATACTATGCATATAAACACCTACTCTACCAAATGTATCTTAGATGTTGACCCTTCATTGTAACTATATGTAGGCATGGGAGGATTACATGTGAAATAATAACACGAAACCGAGATCCCAACAGCATATGCCTTAAATCATTCTACTAGTATTTCAACTTATGTTCTTTTTTCGAGCACAAGCACGCCTTATGAAGATCAATTGACAGGTTTTCTATGGTTGTCGTATTTGATGATCGACACATTTCTTCTATCTTTATGATCAAGGTTCAAATTACAATATACAATGACAAATGCTATCTATAAATCATTTAGGAAAGAATCGAATAACAATCTTCGATAAATGTATTTCGAGACTTTTATCTAAAATAGTCATGAACACAAAAATATATTTTCAAAAAAAAAAAAACAAAGAAGAAAGAGAATAGGTCCAAGGTACAACTTTTGATCTTACTTTTAGCGGGCCCAACATCCCATCTCTGACCCACACATGTGCACCTCACAGCCCAACTAGGACCACGTGTAGACTTTCCCCGTCTGTGGGGCCCACCAGGAGAGGCGAATACTGCCAAGAGGCTGGCTACTCTGGGGCCCATCTAGCTCACTTTGATGATTGGGCCTTGTACGTGACAAAAGCCCGATTGTACTTGGGCTGTTCAAGTGGGCCCCCGCCTCCTCCGGTGAGCGCCACGTGACCACCACGTACCAGGAGGAGACGGTCAATTTTCGAAGATAATTATGCATTTTCACTTTCTGTTCTAAAAAGTGTTAACAGTCACTTTTATGAAAATAAGAAAAGGAGTGATGCAAATCCAAGAGACGGTGCTCAACTTTATATTGGGGTATTTGCTGAACTTATGAATGCATGTTTGATCGAATTAATATGTGCTGATTTGTCATAGATATGTGTTTGCATGTTACATAACGTTGACATCAGCATGATGCAGTTATTGGAAAAACTTTTTCATCAATGTGGAACTCCTTCGGGTACAAGTTGAAGGAAAATTTATAAACAAATTGGACAAAAACCCTTTATAGAATTTTCACTTATGTTTTGATTCTCTTTTCGATTTATGAATTATAAATAATGATTTTATGAACTATATATCATATTCGTATACACTATAATTTTGTGTATATTAATTATAAAAACCGAAATGAGGATTAAAACATAAAAAAAAAACTTTCATTGGATTTTTGAACAATTCGCCTGAAAAGTTATAGACACAAGCCCTTCGTGCATTATGGGGAAATTGTCCTGTACATTATCATGATATCTATACTATTCTCTCCATTCCAATATACATGTTTCATTTTTTTAAACGGTCTCAATTTATTTATAAATTTTTCCTTTTTAGTATATTTTTAATCTAAAAAAAATCAAATTAATCATGTTATATTATGATACATTCATTATCTTCTATCTCAATTACTACAGCAAACCTCACTATCACTACAAAAAAAGGTAATTCTACGACGGACCCAAACTGCGACGGATAAATTCCGTCGCAAAAATTACGACATTGCGACGGATCCGTCGCAATACAAATTTGGTAAAACAAAAATTAAAAGGGAAAAAAAATACGACGGAAAGTCAACATCCGTCGTAGAAAACAAAAACCTGTGACGGTAGCCGTCGTACATTGACATAAGAAAATTTATTGAAAAAAAATAAAACATTGAATTAAGTTATTGCGACGGATTCCGTCGCAACAATGAAAGTTTATGATTTTTATAATTTATTTTTTCATTTCCTGCGACGGATTCCGTCGCAACGTTAAAGTTTATGAAAACTTTTTCCACAAACTATTTATGCTTTTATAAGCTGCGACGGAAGCCGTCGCATAATCAAAGTTTATGCAAACATTTTCCATAAATATCTCAGTGTTATACGACGGCATCCGTCGCATCTTGAAGTAGAATGCAATCTTTTTTCCTCTGAAATTTTCCTAACTGTATGAAAGATATTACTGCGACGGAATCCGTCGTAAAAAACTGATATATGTTAACTAGTGCGACGGAATCCGTCGCAGATTGAAGTAGAATGCAATCTTTTTTTCCTGAAATTTTCCTAAGTGTTTGGAAGATATGACTGCGACGGAATCCGTCGCAAAAAGCTAAGATATATTGTTAATTTAAGAAAAGTTTTATTAAACAAATTAAATGCATGGAAAAATACATCGAAATGTGTAATAAAGTTTTATGCTATATATTATGAATTAATGTGCGATACGTATATTGTAAATGTGTCAAAATTGTATAAAACATCAACGTTAACAATCAAAGATTATACAGTTGGTGTTAACAATGATATTGATTACTTATATCTCGTTTATTGGATATTGATATTTGGATGATGAATGTAACGTTTTAAAACTCGGGCATTCGGTTAGGCCAACCCTTAGAGTTTATGTTTAAGCGTAAGGGCATTCGATTCAGGTTAAGCGTAAGGGTTTAGGGTTTAATTAAACTATATGCGACGGATTCCGTCGCAGGAGTAATAACAAAAAATTTTAAATAAAAACCTTTAGGGTTATGGTATGTGTTGAGGGTTTAGGGTTTGTTTTATTTTATAAAAAATACCTTTTGCGACGGATTCCGTCGCAGAATCGTTATGTTGTTTTTGAATAATTATTAAAACCTAGTTCTGCAACGGATCCGTCGCAGACAAATATTTTATAAAATATAAATAAAACAAACCTCAATATATGCGACGGATCTGCCGCATTTAGAATCTGGATTGCGACGGATTCCGTCGCAGGTCTAGGTTTAATTGTGGTGGCGACGGTATCCGTCGCAGAAAATGTGTATATATTGCACCCGGCCGCATCCCCTTTCTCCTTCCTCCCTTTCTTTCTTTCTCTCTTTTCTTCCCCGAACCGCCGCCGTCCGCCTCCCAACAATCCCGTTCTCGCCGTCCTAGGTCCGGCCACGCCTCACCGTCCCAGCCTCTCGCCGTCCCAGGTCCGGCCACGCCGTCCGCCTCCTAGCCACGCCACGCCGCACCATCCCCGTCCCCGCCTGCCGCCGTCCCAGGTCCGGCCGGCCAAGTCCGCCTCCCAGCCACGCATTCCACCTCCCAGCCACGCTGCACCGTCCCCTCGCCGTCCCCGCCTGTCGCCGTCCGAGGTCCGGCCACCAAGTCCGCCTCACAGTCACTGTCTGCTCGTGACTCTGGCTTCTCTCAGGAGGTGCAGACGTTACAGCAGCAAGTTCTGATACAGCAGCAGGCCATGAATCGGATGCAGGCCCAGATTGCCTTTTTCATGAGGCAAATGGGCGCTGATCCGGATTCCACCTGCCAGACGGAGGCTGGCACCGGCACCCCGAGGTTCCCTCCTGGTCCGGGCGACGATTCCTGCCCTCCGGAGCAGCGACATCCCGGATTAGACGGTCATTAATATTTGTAAAAGTTGTGATTGAATAATGTAATTTGATTTTGAAATGTATTTTGATTTCAGTATACGATTTTGATTTCTTTGTTTGAGTAATTAT
>JAOVYX010002727.1:0-11539 GCA_035668315.1 Drosera spatulata
GACCGATTCGTCTATGGATCCAAAGGCCTCCCAACAGCAGCTTGCAGCAGCCGCTTCCCAGACATACATCGAGGTCGCAAGGCCACAGAAGGGAAGGGTTTACGGTATTGGGCCGGCTGCCACTCAGTTCTACCCGAAGAGCCAGCCGTCTACAATCTCCAGGTCACAGTCACAGTCTGCTCGTGACTCGCGAGTATCTTTGGAGGAGCATCAGACGTTGCAGCAGTAGGTTCTCACCCAGCAGCAGGCCATGGAACGGAAGCAGGCTCAGATCGCTTTTTTGATGAGGCATATGGACGTTGAATCCAATTCCACCTGTCAGGTAGAGGCTGGTGCTGATACGCCTAAATTCCCTCCGAGTCCAAATGATGTCTCCTGTTCTCCGGAGTAGCGACATCCCGGGTTAGCCGGACATTGACATATGTAGCTTTTTATAATTATTATTTATTTTAATGTAATGTCCGGGTTAGCCTTAAAACTCATTAATGTAATGTAATTTTGGAATGTAATTTTCTTTTCTATATGATTTTGGTAGTAAATTTTTAGAGATTTTATTCGTGACATTGCAATCTTTAAACAGGTATTTTAATGAGTTTTTATAATTATTATTTATTTTTTAAAAAAAACTTAAATTCTGCGATGGATTCCATCGCAAAAATAAGGAAATTTATTTTAAATAACACTTACTTATGCGATGGAATCCGTCGCAACTTTTAATGAAATATGCGACGGAATCCGTCACAAAAAATGCATTTATTTTTAATTATTTAATTATATTAAGAAATTAATTTAATGATTATCTGCGACGGAATCCGTTGTAGAATAAATTAATATTAAAAAATTATACTTTGCGACGGAAAAATCAATCCGTCGCAAATTATTGGTTTTGCGACGTCATTGATGACGACGGATTATGCCGTCGCAAATTCCGTCGCAATCAATCTCTACGACGGAATTTTCCCTTTTTACGTCGGATTAATTCCGTCGCAAACTGATGCAGTTTTTCGTATTGTTATTCTCAAGGTAAGAACAATGTACTTGTCTTACGTAATGGTCCGTTAGCTCATAAATCCTTATATCTCCAACGAATTGACAAATATCTACTCTATCAAAAGTTGAAGTTCAGAAATGATAAAAGGGATTGCACAATAAGATAAAGGCTGCAATGCATTTCATGGATTCATTCGTATGAATATATACAGATCGAAGATTCACAACTAAGGTAGTTTTGGCTAGCTATCTAAAAATACAAAGATATGCGTGGATATCAGAATAAGCTCCATGATTATAGGGATTGATTTAAATTGCTTAATAATAAGAATTGAATTATTTTTTTTGATAAACAAGACTTGAATATTTGACAAAGAAAAAGTGAGTCATGGGTCAAACAGACCTTGAAACTTTATATGCCAGCTATAGATGCATGAATACTAAGAAGACCAATATGTCATGTTTGTCATTGTCTTGAAAGCTCTGCGTGACCTAATTTTCCCGAATAAGTAGTGTAACAAAGAGGAGGAGATTATGATGGGTTAAATCATCTGAACCGTTCGCATATGGCTTTGATCGATCATATGAGTCATTTTCCATCCGGATGAATATTTTTTTTTTGACAATCGTTCAAAAAGTGATTTCTATATATTTGTTTGATGTCATTGTTCTTTTTTGATATTTTGTTTCTATTTCACCGACTGATGAAATAGAAGTATTTATTTCTGATTTTTGTTTCTAAATCCGATGAAATGAAAATAAAAAACAAAAAACTAAAAAAAAATATTTTCTATTTCTATTTTCTGTTTCAGCTGAATATAATTTTCAAGATTTTCTTAATATAAAATTATTTTATTTTATATAGTTTCGTTTTTGCAATTAATTTTTTATTTCTATTATTGTTTTTGTTTTTGATTTTTATAAATTTAGAGACTAATACAAATAACCTCTAAATTCATTAATTTTAAATATTTATCCCCGGTTCAAATTGAAGTTCAAACAAAAGAACTTGAGGACAATTTTCAAATGATTACCTAAACGTGATTGCAGTATTTCTCTTACAATAAGTTGAAGGCGAAGTTATCATCATGGCCAACAACATTTACCTGATTCATCAACATGGTTTGGCAAAAATTAGCTACTTGGATCATATAGGTGAAAGCAACTTTTGCAACTGACCCACATATCCTATGATCATATTATTATCGCATACTACTAATTTGTTCGTGGCCACATGCCCACGTGTCGAAACTCTAGATGGAGCGATAATAATCTTAAAGCTTTGTTCGGAAACCAACTTGACACAATTCTGATCAATTAATTATTGTAATTAGAAATAAAAAGTTCATGTTTTCAAGTAATTTATTTGTCATCGATCGAGTCAATTCTAGATGCATATTCTACGTTTATGAATTTATTTATTGTTTTACAAAGATCTAGGAAGTGGAAATGTTGAGGAAAGTTGAGACTATAATATCATATTAGGTTTGTTATTTTTTCTGTCCCAAAAAAATTGAATTATTTTGATCAAATACATATAACGATTTAAATTTAACCGGTGTTGCGGGACGATCAAAGATTATTTGTTTGAGAAATTATCGTGAAATATTAATGGTAGTAAATATCATGTATTACAACCGTGGACAAAAATAAAATTTAAATCGTATCGTTTAAATGAGTAACAAAATTTTTCAAATTGTGTTTTGAATAATAGATAAAGAGAAAAACGTTGCACTAATTATGGGACGAAAATAATATATAATAGTAAACTAATAATACATAATTTACATGATGAAAAACAGAAGGGATTGAGTAGGGGGAAAACATTATTCCCTTCATGTCAAAATAAATACAACATCAAAAAATTACACGTACATTAATAAAATCTATTTTTAACTTTTAATCTTATCAAATTACCCTCAACTAATGAAAAGAGGTAATGAGAGTCGGTGGTGACCTCAAAGAGATGAAAGAGGCAAGGGCAAATAGTCATTTTTTAAAATAAACTTTCTAAAATTGATAATGTTACACTAAAAAGCAGACATTCATTTTAGGATAATTATTACACATAATTCGTACTTCTATATTTTTTATCAAATGGGCTTAGGAGTAATAGAAAGCAGATCATGTTGGACGGTGAAGTATTACAGATGGGCAGCATAGACCGATTTTACAAATGGGCTTGGGGCCGGTGGCGTAGAGTGCACACCATTTTTTAGCCTGAAGGAATCGGGCCTATATATAACACAGTGATTAAGTCAAGTGTTGTACAAACGATTACTTTAATATATATAGGGGAAAAAAAAAAAGGTGGGACGAATTTAATTAAAATCCCAGAATGAAGATCAAGTTACCCTTTACCCCTAAAATTTTTTAAATTATATTTTACCCCTTATTTAACAACTAACACACACTACACCCTCATCTCCACTTTTGCCTATTTTTGTAATTTAAAAAAAACCAAAAGAAATAACTCTTCTTATCCATTATGGTTTTTCACGTATTTTTCTCCTTCCTCAAATCCAAACCATTTCTTCAAACATTGTCCATGGATTCAGGGCTATAGGCTTGTTTCTTTTGTTGTTTTCCTATGTGTTTATTTCGAGCCCGGCATAGAAGTGAAGAATTAGACTCTAATTACGTGTTTTTTTAGTCGGGTATTTCGTCAAACATGTAATATGTATTTAGGGTTTGGTGATTTGGAAGAGCTTTGTGTGGGCTTTGGATTGATAGGTGTGTTTGTTTTGTATAGTTAAGAAAAAGTTTGCAGGAATATGCGAGGATTTTGGTGGATAGGGCTGGTGTGTTGAGATGCGAGTTGTTGAAGGACTTGGTTTTCTATTGATTAAAGAATTTCACTACAAAAATTCAAAGAATTTCCGACAGTCAGTTCCATCGTACATTCCGTCGCAAACAATGTTTTACGACGAAATTACGACTGGAAGTGAATATCGCAAAATACCCAGTCGTTAATTGATTTAGCGACGGACGATTCAAAATCCATCGCAAATTAGTGATAAATCTATCGCAAATTAGATACTATTGACAAATTTGTCACAGATCATGTTTCCATAGAGTTTGCGATCGAAAGCAAATATCGTCGCTAATTTGCTACGATGGATTTATTTGCGACGAAATCCGTCGCAAAACTGATTTTCGGAAAAACAAAAAAAAAAAAAACTGAATTCGAGTATGTCTATTGTACACAAACAACTATACATCCAAAATACATTTTTCGGATGTCAAACCAATATCAAACACCAACTATACATGCAAGTTACATATCATATTCAATTAAAGAAGTTCTATATATATTATCGTCCAAATAACCAAAACATCCAACAAAAAGTTATAAACATC
Source organism: Drosera spatulata (assembly GCA_035668315.1). Classification (NCBI taxonomy): domain Eukaryota; kingdom Viridiplantae; phylum Streptophyta; class Magnoliopsida; order Caryophyllales; family Droseraceae; genus Drosera; species Drosera spatulata. Next base: position 4,351 of record JAOVYX010002727.1, read on the forward strand.
CAAGTTTTAGAAGACATGAGTTTGCTCGGACGTGCCGGGAGGAGATGATGGATCACGAGTCTGATGAGGAGACCAATCAAGCTGCTTGCTACTACACTGATACTGCTGCGACAGCCGCTGGATCAACTATTCAATGCGTGCTGTCGACACCGCATTGCTCTCCTTCAACTTAACTAGGGGGATGAATCATCGATCTCTTACCTATATTTATTTTTAAAGAATATTGTTCAACATTTCAGAAAGATGAACGAAAAATCAAAGAAAGAAAATAGAACTTATCAAATTTACCTACAGCCCTTTGTGAAGCATCAGAATCGCCCCTATCCCTTCTAGAATCTCGTCGTGACATCTACAAGTGAAAAATAAAACAAATAGAAACTTATAATCAATATATTGAGAACATAGAATGAAAGACTTATATAGAAACAGAAACAGGTAACATCTCTATCTAAAAAAACAATTTTTAAGGAGATAACTTCCTTCAAGTACACAGCATCACTTTGTTCAAGTACACAGGCATTTCACTACCCTTAATAATCTCCTAGGGGAAGAATACAATCACATCTGGAGAAATTGTCTCCCAGCAACTGAAAAACAGGATACCAATTCAACAAGGAATACTGCTCCTATGGGAATCAAACACCAATTCATTTAGAGTAATGATAATACTTATCCTACGGGATCAGAAAGTTATTCCAGGTTTAACAGAATGCAGCGAACATGAACGATTTTGTTCAAATGACCATGCAAAGTTCTTTCATGAAGGGCAGAGAGAAATAATTATTCTTAAGGAAATTTGATTGATGCTAAGATCCATTTGGAACAAACATTTAGCTAGTTTGTAGGCAAGGGTTTTGGTGCATTTTTATCCGCTTAACACAAGAAACTTTAAGTCAGCATACCCTTCCCCAAGTCTTTTAGGGTAGAGAAATAGAAACAACACCACGAAATCTCACATGGATTTCACATACTTTTTTAGAAACATTAAAGAAGAATTCTGACCTTGATAGCACTTATATTTTTTTGTTTGATATCAGCGGGCGAATGGAGGGAGGTGAACTTCGCTCCATTGACATTACTGAAGTCACATGGACTGCACGCTGGAAGCCTTCAAGACACAGGATACAATTATCTCATCATCACTTTGATCAAGCGGAACACTGAAGGCAGCCAGCATAGGAGCCCAGCAAACTTCTATCATGAATCTGAGGATTACAACGTCCGTCGCTGCATAATAAACTGACCTACAGATTGTCAGGTAATGTCAATAACAAGAAGAAAATAGAGAACTTAAGCACAATACACATCATTCTCTTTGACCGATATCCAGGTCATAAGCACAGACTCACAGTAAAACAAGGGGCTAAGCCGCTAAAGTAAATTAGAATCTACTTCACTCGGGCAGGTAGATAATAACAAAGTGAATTAAGGTAATTTGGAACAGCATAAGTGCGCCCTAAGCAGGTAATATTTGTTCTTAGATTCGCAAAATTCTAACTGGAACAAAAGATTAGAGTCATATTGTAAAGAAAATAAATAAAAATGGACAGGAAAACAAAGAAAAAGCTAAAGGAGCAAAACAAAGCAGCAGACTCACTATAAAAGTTTCTTCCAAGGAACAGAGGAGATAGCAATCAATAATAGAAGGGAAATCAATTCCCTGATCACATGCTAGCTTCATCTATGCCACGGTTGTTTTTTATGAAATCTTCCGCCGACATCTACAGATCATCAACAAAAACAGAAAGTTTCATCCAGATTCATTTTGGGCATAACAAAAAGCTACATGAGACGAGTTGATGCAAGGGACAATACCTTGTTCTTAACCATGGGATTGTGCCATCAGTGTTGAGCAATGTGCAAGTACATTAACATAGAACAAAAAGAAAAAAAGAAAAAAAAAAAAGACACTGACAGATCCATACAAGTATCAAATCCATCCGCTTATACAAGACCCTTACCCGAATCCGCTCCTACAACAACTTTACAAAGTTTAGGTTTAACAACATAGAATGAATATGATATAATTCGATTAAGTGGTTGCATCTTGTAATAGGATAATAATGATACACTAATTATAATTTTGTCAAAGCTTGCTTCAATTATAATTTTTTTCATCCTAAAATAATCACAAAGTTTAACCTAAATCAACACAAATCCGACCTAATCAATTAAACCTAAATGAACCTAAATCAACATAAATCAATCTAGATACATTTCAAAGTTTAACAATCCCAGATCGAGAGACACTCTCGACCCCTACGAAGATACCAAATCATCCAAACCAACCTCCAACAAAATATCGAAAAACCCCAAATCCTCCGAACAATCCAAATCATCCAAACAACCTCCAAATCAACCCAACATTCGTCAAACCAACCAAGAATCATCAAATCAACTTCCAACACCCAATAATTCCAAAACAATGCTTCAAATAACAATAATAAAACACAAATTGAAACTAAAATCAAATCAATTAAAACATAGGGTTTTCAACTTTTATAGTTGATGATTTTCGATGGTGGCTTCCGATGGTGGATGTCTACGGCTACTGTCCGCAGCTTGGTGGCAGGGGAGGCGCCCTTTTCTAGCTGTCAGTGGCGTTGAAGCGTCCGCGGCAGTGGCTGTCCGAGGCGGGGGTGGACGGAGATGGATGTTGTCGGGGAGAAATGGAGAAGGAGATGGGGAGAAAGGGAGAAGGAGAAGGGGAGAGGGTGGACGAGGAGCCGGTTGTCGGGGAGAGGAGTAGTCGGAGATGGGCGTTGGAGATGGGTGGCAAAAGGCGGAGAGATGTTTTGGCCGGGGAAGGAAGAGGAAGAATGAAATGGGGGAAGGGCTGACCACGGATAAAACACATCTCGCCACGGAATACTTGACCACGGATAAAAGACTACTTGATCATTTTCGTCGCTATTTTGCCATAGTTTTCAGGTTTCTGTCGCAAAAAAATTTTTATGACGGTTTTTCATAATCCGTCGTTAAATTAACGACAATCACACATGTTTCAATAGTTAATATATTATTTTTTTTAGCGTTTGGGTTTATGAATATATGAGTTGTGTTCAATTTGAAGATCAGTGTTACCTGTGGTCATCGTTGATGTGTTGGGGAGGTTTTGAATTTGATTTCGGGGGTTTTATGATGATTGTCGTCAGGATTGTTGCTGAATTTCGATACAAATCGATGAATTGAATTGGACAATCTAATTGAATTTCAATGCATCAAAATATTGAAATTATGTGATCTTGTGATGAATGAGTCAATGAGTTTGGTTTCTAAAGGTCCTAGTCGTTGTTCTCAACAAGATTGTTGTCGGAGTGGTGGCATGGTCAGGTATTTTGTTGTCAGGTGACAATGCACTTTTTGAGAATGGGTGGTAGATGTCGATGCTGGTGCAGGATTACGGGGATATTCAACCGACGGGTTTGCTATGTTAAACATTTGATTTTGGTTTGTACGATATGCCGATGAAACGGTTGTTATAATGCACTAATGATATGTTTGCAATGATGATTTATACACTACAATGTTGTCATGCTGTACTGCAATTTTTTGTTATATATACTAGAACGGTTGTGTTTCATGTATTGCAATATAGATTATATGTACTATAATATTAGTTATATGCTCTGCAAAAGTTCCAACGATTTTACTTAAACTAATTCATATCCACGAATCAGAAATATCGTGTTTGTTCCATCTTCCATGTGTTCCTGAAAAATTTTCCCCAATTGCTTATTTTTTCTAACCGTTTTGATACCTTCAATAATTCGTGTTGTTATCTTTATAGGCATAAGAGATCACCAAATGTGAACATGTAGTTTTCCATGTCGTGGGATCTCTGTCGAGTGAAGGAATGTAATCCTTTATTAATTGAATTTCCTCATCCACATGTAACGTTAAATAAGTCAATTTTCCATTGTACCCAGACTAGTCAGGTGTTTCGCCTCGAGGTATCATGCTTTGGTCTTCTCCATAGTATAGTAGAGTAATGACAAAGCTCGTAACTTCTTGATTGGTTGTGTAATTCATCTTCGACGACTGAGGACCCCCGTATTTCTATAAAATGAGGATTGAGTTTGATAAAGAAGTAGTTGATGATAGAAGAGTATTGAGTTTGTGTGTGATGAATGATGGGATGAAAGTAGAGATGGATGATGCAAGTCCTGTTATAGAGGATATAAGATGAATGGTAGGTGTTAAACGGTAGATATTGAATGATAGATTATGAGAGTTGAATGGTATATGAATGATATATGTTGAATGATAGATGTTGAGAGTTGAATGGTAGATGAATGATAGATGAATGGTAGATGATGAATGGTTGATGATGAATTGTAGATTTTGAATGTTACATTTTCCTAAGAGATAATATGATATAGCGAAGAGATCATTGTATGTACTGCAACATAGCTTTCATATACTATAAGTTGACTTACAAAATACTTATAATATAACCCATATACTATTTTATTTAAACTATGGAACAAACTTTAAGTTTCATGTACTTATTGAACAAACTTTAAGTTTCGTGTACTTATTGATCAAACTTTACAAACTTTAAGTTTCATGTACTTATGAATGGATAAAGTTCAAGTATTAAGTTCATAGATGAAATTCATGAGAGAACAAGTGTTAATTTCAAAATAAAAGTTCATGATAAAAGTTCATGAGAGAACAAGTATTAAGTTCTTATAGTCTCACTTTTCATGACATATCTAGTATCTTTACATGAAATATGAATCATGATGTTCTTATATTTGGAATCCTCTATAATGTTAGGTTATATATGTTAATGTTTACTTATGTTAGTGATAAGTTATACTTAATTATATAGAGATTAGTGCATAATCTAAGAGATAATATAATCCACATAAGAGATAATACGATCTACCGAAGAGATACACACTCGATATATCTTTTTGTACTCAAAATATGATTAATATATACTGTATATTTTAACATATGTACTGCGAAAACCTATCTATGTACTAAAAAATCATAACCCTAACCCTAACCCTAAACCTTATGCACTATAACCAAAAAACTTACATAAAAAGACGTACATAACTGTACATTACACAAGTATAAAACTATGCTCTAAAACGCTATGACCCGAACACTAAACCCTAAACCCTAAACACTAAACAACATGCTCTGAAACCCTAACCCTAAGATAGAGAGGATGGATTTCATTTTATTCTCTCCTGTCCCAAGATAAAGAGGATCTCAAAGCTAAGAGATCTAAACCTATCGCATAGGAGGGTAGGCCCGATACACATACGACACTATTGTAACGATCACGAAATTTCTAATGACAACGACATGCCGTGGCTAATTGCATGGCATGATCCCACACCTGATTTGAAGGCGGTTTGATTAAAAAAATTCTAACCCTAAACCTTATGATCTGAAACCTATGCCCTGTAAATATAATGATTCTCTTTGTAATTTACCCCTCTAACACTAAACCCTAACTCGTTAGTTCTCCTTCTTCTCTACCATCTTCTCCTCTTTTTCTTTTTGGATATGATACCATCCTTATCTTCCCCTCTTTTTCTTTTTGGATCTGATATGCTCCTTCTTCTCTACTATCTTCCCCAAAATCCAAAATGAGTTGGCAACAATCAATCACCGATTCAATGTTGGATTGCTCAAAATGTTGGACTAAATAAAAACACGTAAGGGAAATAGTTCTTAAAGTGCGACGATTGCGAATTCTTCGAGTGGTGTGAACCAAATGCTGAAAAAGTTTCGATTGTTGCGGGGATGAGTCCTTTTAATGATGAAGGTGTTGTTAGGGAGATAAATTTGTGCAACCGTTGTTGTTCTTGTAAAGAAATCGTTGAGCAATTGAAAAGCTTAGATATTGTAGCTGGGATTTTTAAGATTATGACAGTATCGATGGCGATGCTTGTGTTTTAGGGCTCCTGATTAGGTGATTCGATCGTGCGTTAGGTCCTGTAACATTTTCTATGGTTCTTTCTTTTGTATCGTGTATTGGTCCTTGTTAGGTTCTCTAATTTTTTCGATCATTTATTCCTGTTATGTAACCTTTTCTTGAATTGAAATAGACTTCTGTGTGCTATACCTACCAGTTTGTGTATTGTGTATACATGTCTATAACCATAACATACATGTGTATATACTGCACATATACATGTCTATATACTGGATATATATATCTGTATACACCACATCTATGTTTATATACTGCCCATAAAATGTGCTTGGCAACTGTTGTAATGCATAACAATTGAAAACAGAGCGTTCGAATACACGATAATGTGTGCGACGACTACTGGATTATACAACACTCCAAACTAGAGTCTTTATAACAATAAAACTTTTGCTACATAACACTCCAATCCATCGTCTCGATAACACTCGAATACATACTAATGGAAAACATCCACTAGGTTCATGCTTTTATGAACTGTGATCGAAAAAACCAGGCCCATCTTGAACCTCCATCATGATATTACAGAAAAAACTTGAAAACAAAAACATGAACTCATCAACCTAAACCCTCGATTCCAAAACCCAAATATCCTTTGCCATAGGGCTAACAAGAGAAACCTTCTTTTCCTTCTTAGGACTTTCTTGGCTGAATTCAACAGACACAACTTGTTATGATTTCAAGCTTATTAGGGAGCTCGAAGATCGATTGATCAGAATGGTTCTTCTTAGAACGCTTCGAATTTGTCGAAGAATTTGAACGATCCTCGGGCTGATTGTAGTCCAAATGAGATTTTGTTCCAAATGATCCACGGCATGTATTTCCCATGAAACAACCAAAATCCACATATGAGTCTAAAAATTCAACAAAGATTCATCCAAGCACTTTCTCATTCAATCAATACAATCTCATCGTTGCAACACAACAACTCAATCAACCACCACGATCAAATATCCTGCAATGAAATCGAATCAAACCCACCAATCAAAACATCTGAAACTGGAAAAACAAAACAGAGCATGACGAATGAAAACAATGGAACACATGCACAACTGACATTATGCACAACAAATCAGTTGAGATACAATTGGATCCGTAAAGTGAAGTTAGAGAAATAAATGATGGGCCTTACAATTATTTTCTTTTCAATTTTTTAACCCCAAAATAAAAAATTAGGGAATGAAGTGTACTAGGTTGCCTAAATGGGGTGCTAAATGTGAAAGCAAAGTT
>JAOVYX010002728.1:0-11539 GCA_035668315.1 Drosera spatulata
ATCCGTCGTTGATTTTTCTCCTTTTTAGAGACGGATCCGTCGCTAATGTATGTTTTAGAGACGGATCCGTCGCTAAATTACGTATTTAGCGACGAGGTTTTTAGCGACGGACTTTTTCCGTCGTAAATCCGTCGCTAAAAGACATTAGCGACGGATATTTTCGTTTTAGCGATGGAATTTTTCCGTCGCTAAAACGAAGAATTTTTGTAGTGATCTTAAACTATCATTAGTGTTTCACGATAATTTTATATAAAACGATATTCGATCGTCCCACGGACGATTCGTAACATGAATAACTTTATCGTTGATATATGACAACATTATAATTTAAATGGGACAGAGAGAGTAATTATAAGAAAAAGCTTGGGTGAGCCATAGGTTTTGACATGCTAGATTCGCATCTTGAAAAAGACTTCAGTTTGATCATAGTTCATGACCAAGCTTAAGCAAGCCAAACTATTGAAGATCGGCTCGTGTTTTTTTTTTTTTTCTAGACTAGATTTTTAATTGTGAATATGCAATTTTTGATTGTTTTTTTTATGATATATTATTTTGTATTTTTTTTATTCCTAACAAATAATTCATTTTAGATTAAGTAGTTATATTGTGTATTATAAACTTCAAGTTATTTATTATTAATGCATTGTTCAATTATAAGAAACTTTTAATATTGAATAATATATAAAATCATCAACATTACAGTAATATGAGATAATGAAATACAAAATATTCAATTTTTTAATGTCACTATTCATGTTATAATTGATCAAAAAAGAGCTCGATCAAATAAAAAATATGTAATATTATTGTTACAAACTTTTACATAGTTATTTAATCATTCATATGTTTGATAATGAAATTTTTAATGATGTTAGTTAATTCATTGTGAATGACTATTAATCAATAAAAAATAAATATGTGAATGATCAAATAAAAAAACTTATTATATTTATATTATATATTTATAATGGTTAGTTATTTCGTGCTAGATTGTGGTGTTAACTTGGTGTATCAGTCTCTGGAGGTTATCTGGAACACGAAAAAATTCGGATATTATAATTTATTGGTCGAGTTTTCCATACGCGACTGGGCCTACATTGCTCGTGCTCCTCATGCACTTCATAAATTTCGGCTAGAACTCATTAAAATACCAAAGTTATCGAACATGGAAAGTACTTACCATTATACTGAAACGAATCCAACATTCATGTGCCGTGCCTCTCTCGACTCGATCAACATCTTCATCTTTACTAGGTCCATAACAAATTTTAAAAATGGTAGCAATCTAGTATGGCAACCACTCTAGTGACTAGAGTACTCGTGTTTTCTAAGAATGGACCATTTTCATTTACTCCGTTTTCATACAGCAACGGGGCATATCTTATACAGCTCGAACGGAATATACGACACAGTCGGTGCGTGTGTCTGTAACCTCGAGACTACAGAAAGATACATGTCAATGACATTTATTAGAATCTAGATACGTAGGAAGTTGGAAATGTCACGCTTTATTTAGTCATTGTTCCGAGAGGTTCTAAAGTACATGAATTTTACCGAGGAGTCACGAGTTGGTATTTGTAGCATAGTACCATGTAATTCATGGATATGTGTCGAGAATTATCTAATCAAAGTACACAAGGGTAGGCACTATTGGATAGAAGTCTCTATATATGGTGGGTGAAATTTTGGACCCAATTATTACTATGGATTTCATTTGGAAGCTGAAAGAAGATGTCCAAATTTGGAGGATGAGGGAGACTACACAGAACATAAATGTACAATTTACTATAAGTTTACAACTTACTATAAGTTGGCTGTGGGTCCTAAATGTACAATTAAGTTCAATATTGGATTGGGTCGATACTCCATAGGGTCCAAAATCAAATATAGTATGTGACAAAAAAGTACAATGTGAAGTAAAAGTAGATCAAGAACAGATATGATATTAGATATAATTGAAAGAGAAAAATGAGACCACAGTAATTCCAGTCAAAATAAGCTATAGATTTAGCTTTTAAAATTTAAAACCTCTAAAAATCGTCATTATTCCCTAGTTGAAAATGTAACGATAAGGAAAAAAAAAAAAAACTCGTTCCGTCTCATAAAAAATATAATGTTGTATCATCACTCCACTATTCAACGTGTATTTTGAAAAATTTCGTTATTCGTCTTAACGATGTAAAAAAATTACATCACTGACTCAGAATTGAAATATATAACTTAAATTATCATTACTTTTTCACAATAATTTTGTATAAAATAATGTATAATCGTCCCGTAAACGATTCGTAACTTAAATAACTTTATCGCCAACCTAAAGTAACGTTGCGTTTTTTATGGGACGGAAGTAGTACTCTATAGTACTCCCTCTGTACCACAATAAATGCACCATTTTGACATGATACGCATTTTGATATAAAGTTTGATACGCATATAACAACGATCAAATGTAATTTTTAGTAAATTTATCGTGAAACATTAATGGTTGTATAAATTACGTATTTTAATTTAATATCTGGTGAGAAATGTACATGATGCATATTGAGATTTTTTTTTTTTTTTTTGAGAAAGATGCATATTGAGAATTAAATGTGCCTAAAGAGGAAATGGTTGTAAAAAAAAAAAAATTAAGAAAATGCACTTTTCTTATTGGGACTCAGTTGTTAGAAATTCCATCCCATGGTTCTCGTTTTATCTTTGTAGCATGATCTCTTCGAGGTGACGACTCCTATCATACTTTACACTAAATAAAATCTAGAGCTTAGGTCCTGTTATGTTTGTGTGTTTAAAATAAGTTCTAATGACTTATGATTTCTGAAAAATATAAATTTCATTAAGGCCACGGATCACATTTATAACTCTATAAACCAATAAGAAGGTAGTCATCTATGCACAATATTTACTTTTCCAATCAACCTTGACCTCGAATGAGTGTTACAACGGGGTTATTGGAATGAGTTTCTACCCAAATTTATTATTGAGATTTAATTTTTTATGGTTGACAAAAATATCATTGAGATTTATAGTGTGAACTATTGTGATCATTGGACGCGGTGATGTGTGAACAGAACCCTAATCGATGGAGTTCTCGACTCCCATCATCGATGACGCAAACAAATTTTGTCGTGGTTTGATGCTATCAATCAAACCCAAACCCGAAATGCAAGACGTGGTCTTCATGGGAGGTTGCTGCGTGCGAATTGATGATTGATCGTTGTGTTCGGGGTTTTCCCCAATTCTGCAATAGAAAACCGTCGATCTCGTAATGGGAATGGAAATGTATACCTTGCAGTGATTTGTTGATCAAGTGACCATGATTCTGATTTTTTTCAGGTATACAACTAGCGAAGTGCCTCTTTAGGAAAGCATGAAGCTCGTGACCTGTTAAGATACAAATGACACTCTTTCAATTTCTTGCTTTTAGAATAATTTTGAAGTTGTTTCCTTGGTGTATTATCATACTAGTGTATATAGATATGGGTGACACCTAAGGACGTCACCGTATTAGAAAACAACCTCCGTACAAAAATAGAAATAAAGCGACGTACATCATCCTGTTTTACAGTCTTGCACTTGGCGGGATCATGTCATATGTTCCTTTTTGTTGTATATAGGTATGGGTCGTGAATTACTCTTAAAGTTTCTGTGTATTTTGGTGCTTGGAACAAGAACTCGTCTTCAGTGTGTGAGGTGCAGTCAAATACAAATAATACTTCACAGGGCTTGTTGTGCTTATTCTTAGTTGTTCTGAACAACATCAAACATTAATTTGCACTATGTTTTGTAGTTCACATATTGTCTTTTGATTTTGTTGCAACGCAGGTTACGCTGACATAAGTATGGCATGAGTGAACTGTAATTTTTAAGAAGCAGAGTAGTCCTTGAGCTTCTGTGACTATATCGATTATTGATTAAAAGTCATGCTAAAGGCTATGTCGTGAAAAGAGCCTTGTGTACGAAGCGAGTGTTTGGGATTGAGGGAAACGGTTTTCAATAGCAAGAGACGTCAGATATTTCGGCTTGCGATTGTGTTTGTTATGATGGATATATTTTGGGTTGCAATATGCTTGTGTTGGGAGTGTGAGCTCTGTGTTGAGGGAGGAGAATGTGATCGCGTCAGACAGAAACTTTGTGGTGAAACTTTTGAAGATATTTAGCTGAAGGAAGTGTCATCGTTAATTTTGGTTATCCATTATCGTAGGCTCGACCGCTCAAGTCACTCAATAAAAATGGGTGAGCATTTACATATTGGAGACTGTTGGACCATAGAGGCGGGAAAATGCTTTTACTCAGACCAGTTATATATTCTTGTTCTGTTGTCTTTCTGCTTTGTTATTTGTTCCTCTCAATCGTGGCTCATTTCTTCACGCTTCATACAACCATAACAGATTGACGTCAGAGCTCTTATTCCTGTAGCAGAGGTGATCGAGCATTACTGGTTTGTTGGACAAGAAAAGATGCATATAACTTATAAGCTCATATGCCGGTTGCTGAAGTTCTACAGTGGCATTGCAACTGGTATGATCTTATTTCGTGCATAATTTCTGATATCGATTGCCCTTGGTTGAAAGAATCTTTGACGCGACAATGTAGTGCTTATTGATATTTAGTTTGGCAGATGCAGAGCATCTTGGTTGCATCCCTATCATCTGGCCATCTAGCTGATTAGTATTTGCTTGTATGCAAAGCAATTGCTTCAACATGTGTGTTTTTTTTATCGTCGTTTACCGTTGTTTCTCCTTTGGTTGCTTGCTTAGTTGCTCCCCATGAAGTGACACTGATACAGTTATCTTGAAAAAAATTTAGCTAGTGTTTACAATAATGTGTTAGCTTCCACTTCCTTTCATACAAGGTCAAACTTGTGGAAAAGATCAGATAAGTTATGACATGAGAAAGATGACGACGAGGGGCGGCGTTTGGTGAGAAAAAGATGAACGACACAATAGCAAATTGTGAATAATGAGTGATTGTCTTGTAGTTGGTTCAAACGTAGAGATTTGGTATTCACAGATCAAACTTCTAGGATGTAACGCATTGTCAAGCTTTATCCGTCATACCCTGTTTTGGAGCCTAGAGTTCAGAACTCGAACGGACGTTACCTTTGTATGTGATGGGTAATACTTTACTTTGGACTTAATATACCCTCTTTATCTCTTTTCCTAGTTGGTTTTCTTTGAGTTCGAGAAAGGTATGACACCTGCTGTCATTATCCAATAGTATATGGTCAATTTTTTAAAAAAACTTGCTCTTCTCGATGCACTTAGCCACGAAGTATTAGAGTTTCGAGTAAATGATACTACCGTGAGACACAGTGAGTACCTTATCAGATAGTCGCCGGTCAAACCATTCCAGTTTATAAGAGTTTCAGCGATAAAGTATGTCATGACAGCCTCAGTCTTAATTTTATCAAGACACCTTTGCTTAGCTGCTCAAGTTTTTAACTAACCAGAGATTCCGTCCACTTTTAGGCGAGTGTTTGGTGATTTACTCAACAAACAATAAGTTTTCAATATCCATACAAGGCAACTCATGGCTTAATTGCGTGCTTGGACACTTAATCAAAACACTTTGGATGTGGCTAGCTCTGTGCCCAGCTAATATACTCTATAGGCATCTTATTTGTAGAGTTGGTATTTTTTTAAGAATCCCTATGTTATTGACTTCTTTCATATATCATACGTCCATCTTTGTACGTGTCCAAATAGGAAATGCATTTTATGATTGCAAATGCTGGATAACCATACCAAACACAAACTACTTGATAATAGCTAGGTTCATATAATCATATCATATCGACCAGATTCGAACCCCCTATTGTAATAGCTATTGTAACACCAGGAAAACAGGGGCATCCGACGGTGGAGAAGCAACCGTATTCTATTGTAGTACACGTTGCTTTATAGTCGGATTTTGTGTCTGAGATACATTAATTAAGATATGGCTAACATTACGGGATCAATACTTAAAATGGAAAAAGGAAGCAGATGCAGCTACTGCTTATTGGCTGTCGCAACAGCAAAATCCTATTCAAATCATTTTGAATTGGAATTTCCAACATTATTTTACAAATTTTAACTTTTTTTTTAAAAAAAATTGTTTGAATGTGTGTTGATTAAACTGTTGCGGCTGCCTTGCAACTGCTACGGCCCGTACTTAAAAATGTTTTGAGTTTTTGATTTAGTTGGCTACTCAAAATGATTCTGGAGCTGTAGTGATTAGTTAGAGAACATAAGCTCATAACCTGTCATCTGTTAAGTACTAACCAGCTAGAATTCGTGATGTTTTTCGCTCGACTGAGCTCAGCCGAACATACTGAAGAAATTTTTGTCATACACCCACGCAAGCAAAGAAGAAGAGGAAAGCCAAGAGCGGGTAGTTGATGAAAGCAACGACTTTTTCCCAAGACAAAGCAGACACAAACATACACATGTCAGTGTTGCATATAACAGGAACAGTTAGAGGCTTGTGTTTCACTCTTTGTCCCAGGAAGAGCTTCTCCGAACAACAAGCCATCATATTGTTATATATCCTGTGCAAGATGAACCCCTCGGGCTGCGGCTATCTGTTTTGTGGATTATATAAGTGTTGTTGTCTATGGGGAGATCTCCATGTTGTAGTGAAGAGGATGGACTGAAGAAAGGACCATGGACACCGGAGGAGGACAAGAAGCTTGTGGATTACATTAAGGAGAAAGGGCATGGGAGTTGGCGGGCGCTTCCTAAGTTGGCTGGCTTGAACAGGTGCGGCAAGAGTTGCCGCCTGCGGTGGACTAACTATCTGCGGCCTGATATCAAGAGGGGGAAGTTCACTGAGGAAGAGGAAGAGCTCATCATCAACCTGCATTCTGTCCTTGGAAACAAGTAAACCATATTCGCTTCCCTCTCATGCTATGCATGCATATAGCTGGTATACATTATGTCTTATCTAATATCCAACGCATGCTGGTAGACGCTCCGTGCACATGATAATACATATCTAAACTTATCATGGTTGTAATTCCAAACCCGAATAATTGTTCTGTTCATTAGAATCTGACTCCGACTAATTATACGAGTATTATTTCCATATTTATAGGTGGTCAGCAATTGCAGGGCACTTGCCCGGGAGGACAGATAACGAGATCAAGAACTTCTGGAATACCCATCTGAAGAAAAAACTGCTACAAAGGGGAATCGACCCAATAACACATAGGCCACGAACCGATCTACAGCACTTTGCAGACCTACCTCATATCCTAGCCACTGCAGCCAACCTTAGCCATCTCATGGTGAATCCGCTCGACAATGCCCTCAAACTTCATTCTGATGCCACCCAGCTAGCCAAGATCCATCTTCTTCAAAGCATCTTCCAAGTCCTAAACACTAACCAAGCTCAAAATCCCCTTGACTTGACCCCATTTCAGAACCCTCAGCCATTAGCCGACGGAGTGCCTATTCCTGATCAAGATGATCTGTACAAACTTTCGCCCTTCAAATTACCTCAAGGTCAAGGACAACCAACTGATGATCTTTCTCAAGCAATGGCTTTTAACAATAGCTCTGACAATCAATGCAACAACGTTAATGGAGTCGGTAACACTTTGAACATTAGAATGCCATTCGATGGCAATGAGATGCCCGCATTGGCGCCTAGTTCTTCAGAGAGATCCTTGTTCGATGGTCATCGGATGAAAGGCAAGATGAACGCAGAGGAGGTCTGTGATGCTATTGGTGATGATCATCCTCATTGTGGCTCTACTAGCAGCACCTTTAATGGATGGAGTGATCTTCTAGATGATGGAGCAAGTGATTCTTATTGGAAGGATATCATGGAGTAAGTGTTAATAACCTACTTACTCTTTAAATTGAACATGGCCTCATTTCCTCTCTAGGATTATTTAAATCTTGATTGTTGATTTCAACGGTTAGTCTGTCCGCGAAATAATGTAGTTATAACTCATTTATGTAGCTGTGTAGTTTGGTATGCAACCAAGAGATGTGGATAAACAATTTCCTTAACAAAACATGTGGTCATATGGAGGCAAAAATCACACCTAGTGTTATACATATAGTATGCTTGAGCAATGAGCAATTATTTTCGAACGTGTGATAGTTTTCTCAGTTTTCTGGGCAGCCAAGCGATTTATCCGACCTGGAGTTAGTCTTTTTTGTTCTCTTGGCAGACAAGCGATTTCTCCGACCTGGAGTTAGTCTTCTTTGTTCTCATGGCAGACAAGCGGTTCTTCCGACCTGGAGTTCAATTCAGTGACCCGATTGTAACAGTTCATCCTCCAGCGTGTCACTTCCGATTTGCATGAAGGACTATTTTGATTATTCTCGGAGACAAAAAGCCTGTTATGCATAGCTTGTCGTAGTATATATACGACGGTTCACAGATGGTGTATAAAATGTAGATCAATTGATTGATTCTTGAGGTCCTGTTGTACAAACACATATGTTCAAATGCATTCTATCATAAATCAGGGTCTCATTCAGAGTGTACACGTCTCATATGAAGTATACAAGATTTCCACAGATGCCATTTCCAAGCCTACTAAAATGCAATTATTTGGCTGATTTAGAGAAAATACGAGTTAAAAATAATTGCTGGTTCTTTAAGGATTGTGAGTTAAGTTGCTCGCAATATATACTATGGCAACTGCGCCACAGGTATGGAAGTATTTATATGAAAAAACTAGCTTGAGATATGGTTAACAGCATCATTTTAATGATAACTAAAACATGCAGCATAAAAAGATGAATGATGCATCAATGATTTGCTTTCACTTTAACAGAAACAGCTCGATACAAGATTGTGGAGGCCACATGCCCACATCTATTTCAGGATACTTAAAACATATCTAATTTGCACTACACAATTAAATTATGAAAATTCCGTGGAGTCCATTAGCAAGTCAGAAGGCCAACATCGCTGAACTAATAAATATAAACAAAATCTCATATGCATATAAACATGTTGCGACTGGATCATTGGATTTGTGGATATATGCAATTAGATCTTCTCTTGAACTTTATGATTTAATAAAAAGATACACCCAGATCGAGCACCCAAAATTGAGCAAGTTGTGGTGAAGAGTGATGTGAGATACTACTCAGGGTGCTTACATGCCTAATATGAAATATTGAGGGACAATGATCTTCAAGTCCTTACAAAATACTTGTATTAGAGAGCGTATGTCATCGATATAAGCCTGTGTTATAATTTCTTGTAAAGATGAGTTGAAGAGATTATACTTTGTTCAGTTTTGTGTTTACTTTCGATGACATCTTCAAACGAACGAAGAGTTGACGAATGCAAGCATAAGAATGTCTAAGAAGATTTGTTTAATTAAGGATCTCCCACAACAGGACTCAGAGGAAACTCAGTCGAGTGACGTTGAACCAACTTAAATAGCGCAGCTGATAACACAGTACCCGATCAAGATAGGCTGGATTGAGTGTTCAAGCAGAAGGTTCGTCGTCATCGGCATGGATAGTCTCTGATGGAAATGGATGAGAACCATAAATATGACCCATCAGCTGGGTTGCGCACAGCAAAGTCGTGAACTGAGAGCGCCAGTGAAGATATATAGTTCAATCCAGTTAACAGGATACCAGGTTTATGATATCGAGAGGGTTAATTCCTGGAGCAGGATTGAGGCGAAGCAGCGTGGTTTATGAATCATGGTTTGATCCATAGCTAAACCAGGGCAGCTGGTTTCAAGACGACATTCATCTCTGGAGCTACAATACAATAGAAAAATTGACAGAACTGTGAAAAGTCGAACTGCATTGATTCACCAAAATATCATACATATGAACAGGAGAGGATCATGATTATAAGATCCGTATCTATAGAAATAGCAGGCTTCCTATCACTATACACACCATGATTTTTTTCCAAAAATAAGCAAGACAAACAAAGCAATACTTATTGGCTATATTTGCTGTGTTTACCCAACATCTGGTGCTTTCTTGAGTTCATCACCGCGCAGTTGAAGCTTTGCGCCGTTGGCATCCACAGATAACACGCAAGGAAGTTGTACATCAACTCCAAAACTATTGTGGTAAAAACGAGCTTATTCTACATAAAAACGGGAAATTAAGTTGAGTAGCGCTTCTGAGATAGTTCATGTCCGCATGATGCAGAACATGTCATCAACCTCTGATTAGTGTCAAGCCTATGGCGGTCACGATGAGAGTCGATGGAAGTCCGAACTTGAGATGGCTCCAGAAGGTTAGATTGTATCCGAAGTCCGGAGCTCTACGTGCCTGCTCGCACACGATCAAGTTCGCCGCAGATCCCAAGAGCGACAAGTTCCCGGCCACAGTGCTTACCCAGGCTAGGATCAGCCAAGCTTTATTCTCATCTGCTGCAGATATAGCAGCTGCTGATGCAGCAACTCGCGCTCCAAGCAGCAACACTACAAAATACAATTTCATCAGCATGGAACTATATTGAGGAGTATAAGAGGAATATAGATGCGGTATTTTTATTTATAACACTGTATACTGGGGAGCGAAACAGTTGGATGTTAGAACCAGTAGAACCGTCATTATTTAATCACAAATGAAACCAGTAATAATTTCTAAAAAGGTTACTACCAGTTGGTACGTTTGAGGCCACGTTTGAGAGGAGTAATATGACGATGGCAAGAACAGCTATTCCACCGGGGTGATCGATCTTTGAATATGGTGCCATAAGTTCCCAAAACTTGCCAGGGATTCCCGTCTGATTGAATCCCTCGACAGTAACGAACATCCCACAGAAGAATATCAACAGTGAATATGAAACCTGGACACAGAAAACAGTCTAGCTTCAGTACTATTATAGACTGGATAAAGTTATACAGGAAGCTGCTATCAGTCTGTTGACTGGTTTCCAGCATATGTTTACTTGGGAACAAAAGCTATGAAACAAAGGGTTCAGAAAGATGAAGGGTTACCTTTTCCAGTGATGGTCGAGCGTCCTTGAAATCAAGAACGATCAAAGCAAGCGCAGCAGTGATAGCGGACCATGACATATTCAGGCCCGTGAGTAAAGCAACCAGCATGCCTATGGTGACAAGATAGACGCATATCTTCCATATCTTCTTCTTCGTTTTGGAAATAGTAGTTTCTTCTATTCCACCGACTTCCAACGCCACATCTTTTGAAGCAATTGAGTTCCTCGTCGACTCTGCCCCATCCCTTTGTACGCCATTGGCTTCTTGATCGCGCGAAGCTTGTCTGCTTCTTAAAGTTTCAATATGAAGGGCACGTACCTCTTCAAGAGGAATGCCATCGAGTTCAAAAGATTCGGAGGGAGACAAATGTGACATTGTCGCGGGCAAGAATCTGTGAGAACTCACAGCCTCTTCGGTCACCACCTCGGACTTATTATCCTCTTCGTCCTTGTGAACAGTTAACACCCTCCAATACAAGCCCAAAAGGAGCACAATGTTGATTACAACACCTACAAGCATAGCCGGGGCAATACCTACGAGGAAATGAAAGAACGAAATCTTGCTTTGCACCGCAATGACAAGATTCTGCGGGTTCCCAATAGGAGTAGCTGAGGA
>JAOVYX010002729.1:0-39855 GCA_035668315.1 Drosera spatulata
GTCGTAGACACTATACTTGGAATGAAAGTAAGTTTTGGAGGGTAAGGGTTGATTACCCTTAGCCAAACTCACTACATTGAAAAATTACTTTCAGAATGGGGATACAGTGAATCTAAGTCGGTTGAGACACCATATGACTATAATAAACGATTGACACCTAATGATGGTGCAACCGTAAATCAACTAGAGTATTCTAGAATGATTGATAGTCTCATATATTTGATGACTTGCACTGGACCTGACATTAGCCTACACGGTAGGCATGTTAGTTAGATTCACTAGTAATCCGAAAGAATCCCATTGGGATGCCCTGCCGAGACTGATGAGATACCTAAGAGGTACTCACAGTTATGCCCTAACATATAGAGGCTATCCTTCAACTGTGGAAGGTCATTCTGATGCATCTTGGTGCTCTGAAGTAGGTGATAGTAAGTCGACTAGTGGATATGTTTTCACACTAGGTGGAGCTGCTATAGTATGGAAGTCAAAGAGGCAAACGTGTATTGCTTTGTCATCTATGAAATCAGAATTGTATGCCCTAACTTCAACCGCTGATGAAGCAGGATGATTAAGAGATCTGATCCTTGACATTCCTATGAGACAGGTTAAGGTTACAACCTTACCTATTTTCTGTGATAATCAAGTTGTAAAGACGATAGTCAGTAACTCACTCTTTAATAGTAAAAGGAGACATATTAGAGTAAAACAGGCAATGCTGAATTATCTAATTGAACATGAAATTATCACTTTGATTTATATAAAATCAAAGGATAATATGGTATATATACTTACCAAAGGATTGACAAAAGATCGAACAATTAAAACTATGGAGATGGGGTTAAAGACTACATAAGTAAGTCTTAAATCACCAATCTAGTTTTGAATTGTTCGGATCTCATCTAATTTATACAAGCATTCGAATCAATTTGAGTATCCTTGATAGATTAGTGTTAGTGTTGAGTATGAAATTCTGTGAAATCATTCCAAACTTGATGATGTAGCAAATTTCATACAAGACATGACCATTGAGTTATTCCAAATGGATATGAGAATTGATTGATATGTTTCTCCGATGGTATGATGTCTTATTATCATTCCAAACTTGATGGTATGCACTTTACATTGTGAATGTCATTCCAAATTTGATGATATTTCACAAATAGGTATTGTGTATTGGCATTCTATCATTCCAAATAAAATATGGTTTGGTTCTCGATACAAGAAACTAATAGCTCAAGTTCTTTAATAAGAAACTTGATAATAATGCTTATTATAATTTTATGGA
The DNA here is from genome assembly GCA_035668315.1 of Drosera spatulata. Lineage (NCBI taxonomy): Eukaryota > Viridiplantae > Streptophyta > Magnoliopsida > Caryophyllales > Droseraceae > Drosera > Drosera spatulata. The sequence goes on from JAOVYX010002729.1 coordinate 1,286, forward strand.
TTTTTCTTGCCATGCGAAATTATACTAAGCTCTTATTGTTTGAGCTAGATAATATATGGGTTTGAGTACTAAGTTCTTATTGTCAGAACTAGATACTTTATTTTGTATTATGCTAAGTTCGTATTGTTAAAACTAGACACTTTATCTGTAGTTTAGTGGTTGAATTCATTATTAATGAAATTCACATGTTTCAAATTACAGATGATGGCGGAGGTGAAAAACTCAACCTAGACTTTGACGATAATGACCTACTCGATGAGTAGAGCCAGCTTGAATGGAGGAGTTATCATATTTTATTTCGTGTAATAGAAAGTTCACTCATGTTTTTGAGACATCCTTTATTTTGTATGAGTTTAACTTCGTCTAAAACTCTTTGGATGAGTTTAGTTTCGTCTAAAACTCTCTGTTTGTATTGGAGTTTCTATTTATCTTTGGTCTAGTTGGATTTTCAAGTTTTCCTATTAAAGGTGCATGATTCCATTTATTATTATGAACATGTATGCTAGATCTATCTATTAGAGCTATATTGAAAAATTTAGGAGGAGATTGTTGAGGAATATTATGATATATCCTTAATAATAAGTTTTCCAATATACGTCATAAAGATAGGATTTATGTTTACTAGATAAGGTATATTTTGATTGTTTAAAAATATCCTATCACTGTTGTAAGTCTAGTCTACTATATATACTAGTCTGGAGACAGCGGTCTTGGTATTCCAAACGAGATACCTTGGATGTTATGTTTCAAGCCTAGAAAATCCTCTAAACATCTTATTCATGGATGAAGATCGAGAGCATTGGTCTTGGAGTTTGCAGACATCGATAGATGACTAACACGATGAGAGGATACAAAATGGTAGACAATGATGATCAAAAGGAGAAGAGTTAGGACTATGCATACAAGGATGATAATCCATAGCTTGATATGGAAAATTGAAACCCATGTTGTTGTTGAAGAATAACATTTGCTTTGATTGTTTGAACGAAACCAATTGTGATATTTGTCCATATATTAACAAAAGAAAAAAAATTGGAAAAATCGATGAAGAAATTTGGGTCTTTGAAGAGGATTAGAGTGAGAAGTGGAGGAAGTTGAGTGATAGTAGGACTGAGTTATGTTTTCTTTGTGGAAAAATTAGATTTTTAAAAAAGGAAGATGATCCATTGGTTATGTAAGTTTAGATAGTCAACAAATGACAATCTTTCATTTGAAAAATAAATGGTTAGATTAAAATCAAATTTATCCATATTCAATAAAAAGAAACACTGATATTGTTATAATTTATCCCGGATATATTAAAAAATTCAGACATTCTTTTTTTCAGATGGACTGGTCCTTTTAGGAAAGAATCTTCTTCCTAATCAACTGATATCATGGATGATCGCCCTTTAAAAAATTACCCAAAAAGTAAGTTAGTGGGTCTTGTAGGCATATCAGGCCAAGCGTTCTGCAGACTGAGAAGGCCGACGTCTACAGCTTCGGAGTACTTGTAATGGAGATTATAACCGGTAGACCGCCCATTGATTATAGCAAGCCTCAAGCAGAGGTATGCCTATCATTTTGAGATTTGGTATGTGGCGTCATACATTACTCCTATGTGACTTTGATAGACAAGGACTACGATGCAGGTAGACCTTGTCGAGTGGTTGAAATCTATGGTTGCAAGTTAATTGATGGAACAAGTTCTTGATCCCGAGACTGTGGATATTCCACCACCAACGGAGCTCAAACGGCTTCTTTTGATTGCCCTGAAGTGTGCTGATCCAGAAGCTGAGAATAGGCCTAAAATGGGAGAAGTGATTCACATGCTTGAACCACGAGACCTACTACTTCATCTTGTGAGAATGTCGAAAACCTCACGCAACTAAAATCTGAGTTCCAGTGCCAATAGTAGTATTTTGACAGGAGCTTGTGCTTTTGTGCAGGAAACTCTCATAAACGGCTGGAACTATTTCGTCAAAGTTATTCAGAACAAGGCGATCAAGTTTTCACCAGATCGGTCGAAGAAAGTCTTGAGGTAACTGAAGAACAAGTAACCACAGATGATCAAGATACCACTTAAGTAGAAGAAAGCACAGAAGTACTGGATACTGTCACCTGCAAGCAAAGTGACAGAAAGAAGCCAAGCTTGCACAAAGCTCATGCATGATGATTTCCAAGCAGTGCAAGGCAAAGCAAATACAGATTCTTCAAAATGATATTCGGCGATACCTTGATATGATCTGTGGTGATAAACATGGTTGCATGTTCATTATTTTCTAAGATGGGACAAGATGTTTATACCAAATATGACCCGAAGCACCATGAAAAGCGATTGACCATCTGTAACTTTTACATGTCACAGATATCTATTTTGAAACGAATGTCACTCCCTACGTCTATGTTAACATTGATTAGAACCATAACAGATCTTCAAGCTAACATCCTCAATGGGAAGCCGATCAGAAGGGAATGGGCAATCACCCTCCGGATCCTTCTCGGGCAACAAGTCACACGCTGGTGGGTTCACTTGACTGCTAACACCTTCAATGTAGGTGCAGTTCCACTGCTTCTTCTTAGAATCCTCGCCTAGGTTGACCGTCAATTTTGATATACAAATTCCCTTGAAGATGTCGTTTTCTAGGCCGGCTAGACTCCCTGTCATCTTCTTCACGCCATCCACATTGATGTCTCTAAAGTTGATATTATCTATCAGAGGAAGCGCCTTGGGGTCATAGTGCTCGTCGGGGTGGGATCCATAATTAGCCGCCATCCAGAACACATACTTCATCGTCAGGAGGGTCATCTGTCGCACGAAGACGTCTTTCACATAGGCACCACGACCAGGGGCGGTCTTGATCCGGACAGCAGATTCAGTGTTGATGGCAGTGATATCCTCAGCTCGAACATCCCTTATCCCACCGGACATCTCACTACCAAAGGCTATGGTGGCGCTGTCGGGGGACACACAGGTGAGGCCACGGATGATGACATGCTCAGTTGGCATGCCGAATTGGATGCCATACTCGTCCCAGCCACTCTTGATGGCAATGCAGTCGTCACCGGAGACAATGTAGTTGTCTTCTATACGCACGTTTTTGCATGAATCTGGATTGATCCCATCTGTGTTAGGTGAATCCGTTGGTGCTAGGATGGTTAGGCCTTGGACTATCACGTTCCTGCAGAATATTAGAATTCATTTCAACTATATTAATAATCAATCGACGAAGCACAATATCATGATTGATTATCGAATAATCAACTTTACCAAAAGCTCAGGTCTCTAAAAAATCGCGACACATTATTTCTATCATATAAGTTGTGTTTTACGAACAAGATGATTTTCGAGCTGTCACGTAACCTGCTGTATATAGGATGAACATTCCACGATGGAGAATTCACCAAGGTGAGGTTGAAAATCTGGATATCATCAGAGAACATGAGCTCAATCAAGTATGGCCTTGTTAAGTTAAGCTCCTGCTTCTTGAACTTTCCCCACCAGTAGTCACCTTGCCCGTCAATTGTCCCATTTGCACCTTAATCATCATCAATCCAGTTCAGGAAATTAGCACATTGATTAGTGGATTTACTTAACAGACTTTATGTAATCGATCCTAAAATAATCATTATCATCTAGACCTTAATGTCTCATCGGTTGGCATTAGACTCATGAATCACATATACGACATGTTCTATCATAGAATTTCAAACTTGATTCCATACCGTCAGAATCATAAACGTAGGATTAGAATTATATACCGGTTATGACGACATCAGTGAGGTTAGTTCCGAAGATGAAGCTAGCAAACCTTCCAGCAGGGGCATCCCTGCCTCTGCCATATGAAGGCAGGGGAGGAAGAGCAGGCCACTCTGTTTCATCCTGCAAACATACAAGATCCAAATTATCATAAGTCTAAACCTACACATCAAATGCTATTAAGTTTAAAGGTAACATGGGATTGATTTGTAAAACGGGTCACGTGGTACAAGAAATTCATAGGGGCGCAATGAGATCATGAGTGCATTTTGTCTTTGGTGATGAAATCAAGTAGTTGAACTGTTGAAGCATCGTCAAAGGATTACCTAATCCTTTGCCTGCCCCCATGCAAATTTAGGGGGACTACCAACTATGCAAGTAATTTCAGACTCTCATCACACATCACTAATAATGGTGCGAAAATGACCAAACTTTTGCCAGCAACAATATAAATACTCACGAGTCTCGAGCTTGTACTTTTTGATATGTGTTTAGATTAAACGAGTTCGTATTTCAGATAAATCTGAATTCAAACATGACCGAAATGTTATGAAAGTGATTTTCTCATGGTTATTTATATTTCTGATGTATGTATGTTTCACGCTAAATCCCAGAATCATACTCTTAACTCTAGTACGTAGTAACAACCCTTTTGATACTTAATAGATAAACCTGCGTATAGAAAAACTTGAAAGTATGACACAAGATGAATCATGAACCGAACCTGAGAGGCAAGGAGGACAGCGTCCTGCTCGAGATAGAGCGTGAATATACTGGTAAGATTGAAGCTACCGGTGAGCCATTTGCCCGCCGGTACAATGAGCTTAGCCCCGCCATCCGGGGCTAACTGGCTGAGGTTCGAGATAGCCTCCCGAAACGCCATTGTGTTCGAGGTGACTCCATCTCCCTTGCCTCCAAAATCCGTTATAGATGCTGTGTGCTTGCGACAGTTACTTTCGTCCTCTTCGTTTGCTCTTCTTTCGTGTCTCCTATGGCTTCGAATCTCGTTAATGGTTCTCCAGGATCTGCTCTCGCCTAGTTGAATGCTAACTAGAATTGCAACCATGAAGAACAGTTTTGGCCATACTTTCCCGTGAACCTGAGCCATGATCACAAAACAAGATGCAACGTATGTGAGAAGAATAGGAATATAACGGTGCTCAAATTCAATGCCTCAAAGACTTGGGTGCTTGAAACTATGAATTAGGAAAAAAAAGCAACGAGTTTATAACCTATTTTTAATTTTCAATTAATAGATTAATTTGTATTTAGGGATTATATCATTCACATCAATGCACAAGGTGACTTGCGCATAGGCAATCGTTACGTTATCACAACAACAGTGAGGAGGACGAGATCACTTGTAAGCCAGTCAAACCAATCTTTTGTGTCATGAAAATATTGTTACAAACTGAGACCGAGAATTACACACATTTTTATGTAAAATGATAAGAATGAATCGATCACAAAATAGACCGTCAAGTGCCTTTAACATCACTCCGAAAATATTGAACAGTAACATGATCGGTAAACTGGAGTAAAAGGTCACCAAAAACCATCCTAAGAAAGCTCACATTCAAATGAAAAAAATTATTTATTATAAATTGTATGAACTAGTTTTGCCCACTGCAGTATTCTCCTCCACCGATCAAACTCACGTTCGAAAAAACTGAAACTCATTAACGAATTTAACCCAGATGATTATCGAACAAAATGAGACGACAAATTTAACCAAAATCATAAACTGAATCCTCTTTCATGCAAAAAGAAACAGATCAAAGAAACAGAGAGGAAAAGGTACATTCATGATTCATGAATATACATCAGGACATAGAAAAATTCACGGTTTTGACTTGAACCCAGATGATGAATCCAAAATCAAAGAGAGCCCATTTGATCTATTCATCATATAAACAACAAAGCATTAACCAAATCGACAACGATCAAGTAAATGGTAGAAGGGTTCTTACATGGGATGAAGATAATGATAGAGTCATTCCTGCAAAGAGAACCAATAGAGAAGATGATTATGGATGTGAAGATGTGAGAAGAGCTATGGGAAGTTGTTGATTTTATAGAGGAGACTAAACGATGGAGGGAAAGTGCATCATTTATGTGAGGAAAAAAGGGGAATGCAAAGGGATTTGGATTTGGACATGAATTCCTTGAAAGTTGTTGATTTACGTTATCTTTTTAAGGGGTTAGAGAACGTGTATCATCACATAGGTGTATTTAGTAATAAATGAATAATTGAGATTGAAATAACATAAATCAAAGGTTGAGATTAGAACGCTATATTTTAATCTTAATCATTTATTTTTCATTATTTAATATCAACCATCCATTTTTTGTTAGACACATCTATATCATGACACACATTTTTTATTTTTTTAATGACACAAAAAGGGTTGATTGATTGATTAATTGTATGAGAGGCTTTTAAGGTAAATATTCGGTTACTTGATTTATATGGTAACGGTATTTGGAAGGGAATAATGGCGTGAAAGGAAAAGGTGTATTTTGAATCTCGTCTATGCTTTAAATCGTAAGAGTTTGAGATCATGAAAATGTTGCATGTAAGAGCAAGCAATGAATCAAACCAAGATAGGTTCGGCCCAGGACTCCATTCGATGCTGCAATTTGACAGTATCAGCCCAAGGGTCCAATGGATTTTTGGATAAGGAACAAGGGAAAGCCCAAGAGATGGCCATGTAATTAGTTAGATTGTTATGCAGCATGAACATATTTATAGACTTGAGAGATCCTTGCAGATGAAGTACTACCAAGAATTTGTAATAAGAACTTTAATCCAGATCAAGTTAATGCAATCATTCAATCGATTCAACTATTTTCGATAACCGTGGCCCAAACCTTGTGGTACTCAAATGGTTCTATGGACTTGCTCAAAATCAATAGTGTAAAGTTACCGTCTTATGATAATATGTGCATAAAGACAGATTATATGGAAACACCATCACTTATATCATGAGAAAGTTATTTTCAAAGAACATAGAGATAGACATTGACATATTGATGCCAACAACAAAGAGAGATCCCTAGCATACATATTACACCCGCCGATTTTATCCTCAAAACGGATTCCTACTAGTACAGTTAGAGAGGTACTTAGAGCAAACAATCACTCAAACTAGATAGCAAGTGCTACACATTTCCTCGAACCCGAACCACAACATCCAATCTATTTGACTATTTTGGTAACAGAACAGCGACGATGGCACCATTAGCAACACCAGCAAACGTAGTAAACACCGCAGAGACTGAACCAACGACAGGAATCATACCATGTCCGCCGCTGAAACTGTTTGAACCGTGAAGATGGCTGGCTGTGCCGCCAGTGCAACCTCGAGGATCTACTCCCAACACATTATGTTCAACACTACAACGATCAACAACAGCCAGAAAACTGTAGAAATGTAACTAACCTGCATAACGAGTTTTAGAACTTCAGTAGACTGTGATGAATTTGGTGATATATATATGCAATTTTATAGAGGCCTGATGAGGATTACGAGGGTTAATTAGCGCAGTGAAGGGTATGGTTAATGGTTGGTACGCAGCTCAATGGTTTACTCCCTCCGTCCAACAAAAATCAGAACAAATTGAACTGATATGTGTGTCAATGCAGAGTTTGATGCGTGTATAATGACGATCAAATATAATTTTTTGTAAATTTATCCTGAAACATCAACAGTTATGTAAGTTATGTACTTCAATCTAATACATGTTGCGAGACGATCAAACGTGATTTGATATAAAAACGAGTGTATTCATATACTCCCTCTATCCCATATTATAGATCATATTTTTCTATTTGGACTGTCCCCAAATATAACTAATATTCCATATTTAATAACATTTTCACATAAAAAAACAAAATAAATCACCATCTGGTGGTAGAGTACATCCACCATCTTCTTTCTCCTCCTCTCTCATTCTCTCTCATATATCTCACTATCATTAAGAAAATATTCTTTCTTCATCAAATTTCATAAAAATTCAACACATATATAATTCTGTGTGTCGAATCAAAACTTTTGTTATATTTTAAAAAAAATACATATATATAAAATAATATAATATAAATTATATATATATTATAATTTTCGTGGGAAGAAAGGAATAGTCAACCATGAGGCCCATGACTCCTTCGTAATAGTGATTTCGCCTAGTGAATTGGAGTTGTAGACTGAAGCTGCCTCGACCAAGAATCATTCACCAGTTAATGCCATCAAACATCGGCCGTGATTGTGGCCGAAGCGGCAGTGAAAAAACTTATTCTGCTATCAATCGATTGTGATAAGTCTCCATTTAAACTCTAAATATTGTACTTCTAAAACCGTATCTTGAGGTATAAATTTATACCATGTGAATATTCACGTAGACTATAGAACTTATTGAGCACCAAAATCACACATATCTCGTTGAATCATCATAGCCCACGTCGTTCGATCACCAAACTATTAGCCCACGTCGTTCAATGATCAGTTGAAGTTATAACCCTACTTCCTCGCCTTCACAAAAAACCTATTCTTTCCAATATCCAAACATCATAATTTTGAACAGAACCATGAAATTTCAGATCTTGATTGCTTTTAATCGAGGTTTGTGGTTCCAATCCTGGTTCTTTTGATTTGGGCTTCGAAATTCTTGCTTTTGATTGTGATTTTGACTTGGGAATTTTGTTACTGATTGTGGGTGTTGTTGAATTTTCCATGTTTTTGGGGTTATGCGTTATGATGTTTTGTGTTTGAAGTGATTGAATCGTGCTTGAATTTGTGGGAATTGAGGAATTCTGCATCTGGGTTGTGTAGATCTCTTTGAATGGGAGATGGGTTTGTTGTGAAATTTGTTGGGATTGATGGGTTCATGTGATTTTGCTCGGAAAAGTGCCGAGACACCGATGATAATCGATGCTGTTTTGGTGTTGGTGAATGGGACGGGTAATAGAAAAGAGTTGGAGATTGAGAGGCAAAGCATGAAATACTATTTGCTTCTTGGTAATTGATGGAAGTTCCAGTCCTTTGAGTGATTATATTGGTATCTCTCTGTGTAGTTCTAGTAGATTATGGGATGAGATGGTGATAAAATGCTATTGAATAGGCAGCAGAAGTATCGACTCGATGATATTTAATTTCGCACCGTCCTCATGTTTGTATTCTATGTTTGGTTGAAATGACTGGTGAGATCTGTTTTGGTAGATACAACTGAATTCATGCCTCATTGAACTTTTGTCATCATGATTAGTGTTAAAGATATGTTGATTCTGCATTACATGTTGTACTATGGTAGAGATCATACTTGTCTACATGTTGGAGATGTGTATCTTTGCAATGCTTCGTTCATTTATTTGTGATGGGTGTATTTACTTGTTTGAAACTGTATGTTGCATGATTGTGATTGCAGGAAGATTATGTGAGCGGTCTGTCTTGAACTCGTTGTGTATCTTCTTCACACTTTCGAGGCTTCTTGTGCAAAACTGATGGCTATTTGCAACAGCTATGTAGAGTTCGCAAGAATGTTGCAGAACGATGAATCCGTCAGCATGTATCAATTGGTGCTTCTTCTTTCCCCAATAGTCTCCGTTTGGGATTGCATCATTCGTAAGCGGAGGTATTCCAATAAACCTGACTGGGTGTAGCGTTTGACTACTAAAAGAGGTTTTGCTTGCTGTTCTACATAATAGAACACGGAGAAAAAGAGAGATCGCCTACCATTTTGAGGGTTGGTGTATACTATACAGGGAAAGAGGATTTAACTTATAGAAAGAACAATAATTCATCTCGACCGAGTGTAGAAGGTTAGCTGAAAAATTGTAGTTTACAGAGGTGGGCTTTTTTAAGGGCGAATATGGAGGCTGCCAAACCGCAACATGTTAAGAAGGGGAAGAAGAAGCCGGCGTTCGACAGTTTGAAGCAGGCGGAGAAGAAAAGAAGGCGGTTGGAGAAAGCCTTGGCTGCTTCAGCTGCCATTCGCTCTGAACTAGAGAAGAAGAAACAGATGAAGAAAGAAGAGCAGGAGAGGCTGGATGAGGAGGGAGCTTCCATTGCCGAGGCAGTCGCCTTGCAGGTCCTCATAGGAGAAGATTCGCTTGATTCCTCAGAACTTGCAGTGGACAAGGATGAAGAATTTAACTCATGGTATTCTTCTGGCAGAGTTGACCTCTTAATGGGCAGTAGTGAATTTGGATCTTCTAGTTCTCATGAGGACCTTACTAAGTACCCATTTCAAAGCATGGGGTGGATCCCAAGCGCCTTCTCATACGATTCCAAATTGAGTTACCTAGCAGACAGTGATTCCTCATCTGCAGCAGGTTTTCATGATAGAAGCTTTTATTGGCCAAGCATATAAGATGTTGGAGAAGGCATTTCCGTGATTCTCTTTGCCTCTTTGGATTGGGATGATGAGCGATTCAAAACGATCATCTTCCGAAGGTTTGATAGGATAGCCACATCTTCATGTTTTCTGCACACTTGATCAAGGGGCCATTATCACTCAGTGTCTACAAGAGCTGAATATAGTATGTATACACATAAGAAGTGAGATAGTCATCGTTCTGTTGTCTGTCTTTCTTCAAGATCCAAATGTTGTATGCATCTCTAGCTGCCTTCTTATTTCCTCAACGTCACATCTTTTCGCCTGTTCTATACATAGGAGCAGGTTTTGACGGGGCTTCATGTCGCAATTTGCCAATTTCTTCGTGTTAATTGAATGGCAATAGAACAGATCACCAGATGCAAGCTGCATCAGGCCTCAATGAACATGGCATTTTATGCTGGTACATGTGCATATCATGAATTGTCCATCTAACTGATGGGCTTGGCTGGTTTCGATTCTCCAAACAATTGTTGTGAAGTATTTTTTCCGTGTGTTATTTTTGTAAATGGAGCTTCTGCCCCTTTCTTGGTGCTGTCGGGTTACTTCCTCGTATAATTCATCCAGGAATGGCGATCCTGAGTCATGCGAGGAAGTATCGACTCCGGTAATTGGTAAAGACACATGAGGAAATTCATTTGATCTCATCTCCGGTTAGGCTTTGCTAAGTCATTCTGCGAACAATATGGCTACTTCCTGGTGTACAAGATTACAGGAACATCTCACTCAAATAGGAGCCAGGTATGAGCTCGACTCTGCGTTTATAGATCACGAATCTCATTTCTTCAAAGTTCAGATTCTTTACCACTGATTATTCCACTCCAAGATTGGAACCATGTCTATATCAATGATACACATCATGAACTCAAGACATCTTTGACAGAATCATATTCCATGAGCATGTAATAGTTAACATGTGTAATAGTTCTACAACAATAATTCTTGCACTTAACATGTGTAATAGTTCCACATTCATGAGAACCATAGAGGATAAGTGTAAAGCATCGACAACAGCATATGAGACCTACAACGGACGACCTTATGAAACTGTATACAGACTACAACTGCAGGTACACGGCCAGGGATGAGATTGAGGACAGCTTCACAATGGACCTGGGGCACATGCTATCCCATGCGATCTTCACAATGGATCCATGTAACCAGAAGAACAGCACCTCGAGGAGGACTATTCATGATCGAAGGGCGTTGTTTGTCTAAGAATCCAGGAAATTACTTTGGCTATGTACCCTCTATTTTACGATTCGGAATCTCTGATAGAATGTGATCAAGGAAGCTGTTCCATACACCTGAAACTTATCTTCCTTCATTGGTTATCAACTGCGAGAAGACCTGGCTGGTCGCTGGGTCCAAACTCTCACCGCTGTTATCTCCCCGAGTGATCTTGATGCTAGAAACTTGAGGAAGGCGAGCTGCGGCTTGACTACTTGGAAGCAAAATGCTGCTACGCTCGTCGACTTCTGTTCCAGCTTCACTTTCCTGCAGCTGCAGGGTGTACTCCAAATTCCACAGAACCTCACCCATAGTTGGCCTATCAACACCATATTCTTTCAAGCATTTCTCTGCGACTTCAGCATATTTTCCCAAAGAGCTAGGCTTTATTTGATCCATAAGATGAGGGTCGATGATCTCCTCAAGCTTGCCTTGCCTTTGCCATTCTAAAGCCCATTCGGCTAGATTCACTTGCTCCCTTGAGAGATCAGTATCAAGGGCAGGTCTGGCACAAAGAATCTCGAACATGAGAACCCCAAATGAATAAACATCTGATTTGTCCGTGAGCTGTTGCCTCCTGAAATACTCCGGATCAAGATATCCGAAGCTACCTTTCACACCGGTGCTAACATGAGTCTCATCTAGAGATGGGCCTTCCCTTGAGAGACCGAAATCAGCAACCTTTGCGATGTAATTCTCATCTAGAAGAATGTTGGTTGATTTTATGTCGCGATGGATGATCCCCTGCGTGAAACCTGTATGGAGATAGTGGAGACCTCTTGCTGCACCAATGCATATATCAAGCCTTTGCTTCCAAGAGAGAGGAGGCAAACCACCACCATATAAATGTTTCTTCAGCGGCCCATTTTCCATGTACTCATAAACAAGGACCATTTCTGATTGTTCTTCACAATAGCCAACAAGCGCAACCAGATGCCGATGTCGAATCTTAGACAGAATCCATATCTCCGTATGGAACTCTTGGGGACCCTGCCTCGAACCTGGCACACCTCGCTTCACAGCGACCTTCGTGTTATCTTTGAGTACCCCTTTGTACACCATGCCAAATCCACCAGAACCAATGACGAGACCCTGGTGAAAGTTGTTAGTAGCAGCCTTTATTTCAGCAAAAGGAATCCTCAAGCCAGTTTCACCCCTTGGCAAAGCACTTGTCGTAGTTTGTTCTGTCCTGCTAAAAGGACTGCTTGCATGAGCTTGCAACGTAATCCAGCCGCCGCTTTCTGCTGCAGGTTTCAGTTTAAGTTTCCTCTTTCTACATTTCAATGCAAGGAAGATGACAACAGTTGCTATGCATAAAGCAGCAATGACTCCGAGAACCAAAGCCACGACAACCAACGGTTTCTTCCTCTTGGATCCAGCCTCAGCCACCGCACCACCGACTATTTTCAGTATCTCAACCCCATTCAAGAAAGCGTTGTTCGTTGAAGCATCACGGTTTAAAGACGAAGGACCAACACTAACTTCTACTTGCCCCGAGTTGGCAGTATCCGTCACAAAATCCCGATAATACGGAACATCAAGCAGATTTAACGTTACTTCAGGGAAATCCAGATCCTTGATTGCCAAAAGCTTGTTGATATATACATCGACATAAAGCTGAGAAGAAGCAACACTGACAATATCACAAAAATGAAGCCGGACCATGCACCGTTCGACATCTTGAATCGGGAAACGCCAAGTTATATTGAAATCTGCCGCCAACGAGTGGTCATTCTTATTCATCTCCTGGGCAGTCATGTAAACAGCCTCAGGCGCGGTCTCCCTAGTTGCGAAACCATCCTGGTAATTCGGGGTGCTGGAAATGGCCACCTTCTTGGCAGCAGCTTCCAAGAACAGGTATTCATCATCAGGAAGCCAAGTCCTCCAAATGGTATCATTGAAAGGGGTCACCTTAGACCCACCCACATTGATCCTATACAAAGTTTCCATAGTATGTGAGGTTATGTTACCAAAATCTTGAACCTCTTCACTAGTTGCATTCAACGGGTTCACCTCATCATCAACAATCAACCTATCAGGGGCTGAAAACATCTCAATTGCACTCACAAACCCAAACCCTAAATCCCCTTGGCCCAAAACCCTAATCTCAAACCCTCCACCATCAACCTTCATCACAAACTCCCTCAATGTCAGATTCCCAGCACTGAAATTCCCAAACAAGGAAAACCCATTTGCAGAAACACCAAAAACAGCAGAACTGAGGTTGAACCCCTCCTTGGAATCAAAAGGTGAGAAATGGAGTCTAACAAAGATCAAACCTTTGGTGACCAAATTGAACCCATATGAGCAAGACCCTTGACAAACCCTTGCAGTATCATAAAGGGTACTTGAATTTGGAGATGGGTTTGGGTCAGTGACTGAAATTGAGGACTTTGAATAAGAGAAAGTGAGGAACTTGGGCTTTGTTTCATCACCAACAAAGACTCTGCCATCAACTGTTGTATTCTTGGTTGAGCCACAGCTTATGAGGAAGTTATCAAGTGGAGTAAATGAAGCTGAAATGGACCAAAGGGACAAGATTATACAGCAAAAGAGCTGAAAAATGAGTGAAAGCTCCATTCTTTTTGTGGGTTTTCGGCTCATTGATGAAATGAAAGTTTTGGCAAGAAATGGGAATCAATTCATTCGGGGATGAAAGTGGAGGAAACTGTATGTGATGTTCTCATTGGGGAGTTGTGTGGATTGTCGGATTTTGAGTGGATAAGGGAGAATAGTGGGCTATGAGTGGAGATGAGAATTATTGGAGTTCTGATAGTTTTGTGTATAGTGATGTTCTATGTTTAGCAAGTGTGTTTTTGGACCGTTGCCTAGATGGTGCATTTGAGGAAGACTGAAGAGGAGACTTGCATATTGTCTTATTTTTAGTTACTCAATTTGAGATGCCATGCCTAGCATTGCTGACTCCTATTGAAGCTTTAAAGATATGATGAGATTGAATAGTCGAATTTGAATGTTCAAGTATAAGATCTTAAACAAGTGTTGTCTGGATTCAGAATATTTTGATTAGTATTAAAAGAAAATTAATTCATATCGAGCCTATATCTCAATAAATATGATAAACATATCGATATCTTTAATATCATCTCATAGATAAATTCAAAGTGTAAGTTTTATCATAAAAATTCAAAGTCGAAAGCAAGTTTTTCTTTTTCTAAATTTGAGCTTATTTTTGTGATGATCATATAATCGGTAGTACTTGGTTACGTTTCATTGACGATTCCTGATTTCATGAATTAATCAGACAATTTCAGAGATGCATTAACATTCTCAAGTAACTTCTTCCCCGTGCCACTGCTTGCTGACCACGTCCAATGGCTCTGAACTTCACCTTCTCACCATCGCCGACGCGCCGCCGCTCGCCGCCATCACCAGCGGCGCGTCCTTCCATTCCAATATTCTCTCACCATTCTCAATCAACACGTCTCAGGATCTCACCTCTCATCACAAGGAAGATCAAGCTGGGCAACTTTAACTGGTCGCCGACGAAACCATCGCCTGAGAAGCGAAAACCGCCGAGATCCGTCCATGTGAGAGCGTTGAACCCGAGCTTGCCTATCATTTCGCCGAGTGATCATTGGGGCACGTGGACCGCTCTTTTTGCTGCTGGGGATTTCGGCATCTGGTATGCTATCGATCTCTTCTTGTGCTTCTTGTTATTTGTGAATATTTGTGATTGATGAGGTGATGTGGTGTGGAATATGAGTGTTGGAGATGGTATTAATTTAGTTGGATGATAAGCATTGTTTGAATGGGGATCGTAATCGAAGTTCATTTTGGGAAAGTGCATTGTCACTTTAGTAGGAGTGTCAAAATGGGATAGCGTATAGTTGCTGGACCTTCTACCAATTTTTCTATATGCAATGGGGATGGTGTATCTGGTTTATGATAAGAGGGCCAATGTTTTGTTAGATGAGGCATTTACATCTACTTGATTATGGTGTTAGGAAATTTAGTTGTGTTGCTAAAATGTGTGAGTATGTTGAGAAATGAGGAAAGTCGCAAATTTTCTAACACCATACTCAAGTCGATGCACCATGCATGACACATAAGGAATGCCATTGTTGCTCATATTGGTGTGGGGATGGAAGATTGCGCGGCTTAGGAAAAAGGTATATGAGGACCAAAAGTGAAGATTTTGTCGGCCCTGGTTAAGAAAGACCTATTTCATGACAAGCTTAAAGTTTTACCATTTGCAAATTTCATGATGCAAAACTAACAACAGAGAAAGATCCACGATATCTTTATCGAACGACTCAATTTACAATAGGATGATACCATCATTCATCGAATGTAAATGGCCGCACGTTACCTGTGTGTCGTCCGCCCATACGTGGCAAAAAAGCTTATCTTGGTCTGTTTTGATATTTGCCTAGATTTTCTCCTTATGCACAAGCAGAGCTCTAAAAGTAAAATCTGGGGGAAAAGGAAAATAAGAAAGAATGACCAAGTGAATGACATTGTATGAATGCTTTTGGTTGTTGTTATAATGCAGTGTTTGCTTAGTTAATGATGGAATCTTCGGGTTTCACTGTTTCAGGTCTGAGAAGACCAAGATAGGAAGCACCCTGAGCGGCGCATTGGTGAGTACATTAGTTGGCCTTGCGGCTAGTAATGTAGGGCTCATTGCGTGTGAAGTACCAGCGTATCAAGTGGTTCTGGATTTTCTACTTCCTTTGGCAGTGCCACTCCTGTTGTTTAGAGCGGATATGCAACGTGTAATACAATCAACTGGGACGTTGCTCTTGGCTTTCTTGATTGGATGAGGTACTGCTGAGTTAACATGTATTGCTGGTTAATATCAATGGATGCTTTGTTCACATCTGCTATTGATATTTCAGTTGCAACAACTATTGGCACCTTGGTGGCGTTCTTTTTGGTTCCAATGCGTTCACTTGGTCAAGATAGTTGGAAGATAGCTGCTGCTCTCATGGGTAGACACATCGGCGGAGGTATTGTTTTGTCATATTATTACTAGCACAATGACATCTATGTTGTTTAAGCATCAAGTGGTTCCACTGTGCCTTTGGTGATTCTCAAACACGCCTTGATAAGTTACCTCATAAGATTCTTAATATGTTTCGTAGTAATGTATGATTACTTGTACTACATATGGCGTGAATACATACAGTATGAGAAGATAACTCAGGCTTTGAAGAGCTTTCATTGAGAAACAGAGATATCTATGATTTTATATGCTTTATTTGATTTTTAAGGCCGACAATTGCAATTCCATGAACTACGATTTCTCGCCTCCTACATGCTTGGTTAATTTCTCATTTTGCGATTAAAGTTTACCACTCTTTTGTCTTTAGCAACACAACTGTGGTGATTTTCATGCGTACTATTATTGACTAGATTCCTGGTAGCTTCATACATGATGAGATTTGAGCTTGTGAATTTGTGCAGCTGTCAACTATGTTGCCATTGCAGACGCCCTTGGTGTTTCTTCTTCAGTTTTAGCTGCAGGAATCGCAGCAGACAATGTTATATGCGCAGTGTATTTCACCACATTGTTTGCTTTGGCTTCAAAAGTTCCTCCTAAGCGTGAAGCCCCGCCTAGTGGTGTGTTCCGGTATAGGCATCATCTTTCCTGTTCTGTTGAAAATTTTATGTTAGTGGGTAGAGACCATCCAAATGACTGTCTCTTCTGTCTAGGCTGCTTACATTGTTTTTGGTCCATGTTACCCAGACTCAAAAATTTGTATCACCACTGGTATTTGCTATATGCTGGACTCGATATTCTCCACATAATTCAGGTTTTTGGTTGATATCATGTCTAAGTATCTAGTGTTTGGATTAGAATTATCGAGATCGATAACCCCTCTTGCATGTTGTACATCGGGAACCATGTTCTTGAGTTTGGTATGCAATGAAATCTCAGTGTAAATTAAGAAACTAGTGTATCGTGTTCATAGTAAGGGTACGTAAAGCTTTTCTGGCAACTCTTTTGTAAGTTAAGGTAGATGAAAGTAGAGGACAACCTCCTTGCTAACTCTGGTAACGCAGAATATTTTGTGCTTATTTTTTCAGTGCTATAATTTTCATTGGACATGATTCCTTGCCTGAGTTTCTAGCTGCTATATGTTTTTATGCCGTGGCCAGATGGAGTTGTGAACGTGGAGTCTAACGGTGGCAACAAGCTGCCAGTGCTAGAATCGGCTACTGCTCTTGCTGTATGTATCCTTTGCAATCTGCAAGGTTGGTGCTTTCCTCACCAAATATCTTGGCATCCAAGGCGGTAGCCTTCCGGCAATAACTGCTATTGTCATTGTCTTGGCGACTACATTTCCTAAACAATTCAGTCACCTTGCACCTGCTGGTGAGGCTATGGCTTTGATATTGATGCAGGTATACTATGTTTTCCGATCATTTGAGTTTTGACCTTGTTCAACTGTTCAAATTTTGCATTGTCACCTTCAATTTGAAGGTATTCATGATACAACCATCTTCATGATCGGCTGAACTGGTGGGGCGAATGGGAGCATTTGGAATGTAATCAGCACCGCACCAAGCATATTCCTGTTCGCCCTGGTTCAGATCGCTGTTCATCTGGCTGTGATTCTTGGAGTGGGAAGACTATTTGGCCTTGAGCTGAAGCTCTTGCTACTTGCCTCAAACGCCAATGTTGGAGGCCCGACAACAGCTTGTGGTATGGCGACGGCCAAAGGATGGAGTTCTCTGGTTGTTCCTAGCATTCTTACTGGTATATTCGGGATCTCCATTGCCACCTTCCTTGGCATTGGCTTCGGGGTTAAAGTATTCAAATACATGTAGATCGTTCTGCCTATGCCCCCATCAGATATAATATACCACGTAAAGATCTCACGGCCTATATACTGCACCGCTCTGAGGTATCAGCATGGGTTCAATTAGAGTTCTCGACAAGGAAGCCACGAGTTGGTCGAAATTCTCTGCTACTATGAGATTGTTTTTTGCTAATTCGTCGACCTCATTTTTATTGTCTGTAGAGTCCATGTTATTAGATACGGATTAGCTGATCTTGAAGCTTGTGTTGCCCATATTTGACCGACTCGTCATGATAGAAATTGGCTGCTCCTTGTTCAAAATGATGTTTGCATTTTTACTGCAGTTTTAGAGATTCTGATATGCTACATCATGTTAATTTCGAGTGACTGTATCGAGAAATGAGCAAAGATCACGACATTAGATCTCAACACTGGTCCCTCTTTGTTCGTGCCATCCTCGATCCCGATTGCTGTCGATCGCAGGAAGTCTAGCATTCCACCCGAGGGCAGCAGGCTCATAGATTCTACATTTCAACTCAACCTGCATTCATGCTTGACGCTGGAGGTTGCAATCCCCCCTCAATGCCCTCATGCCTCTGTCTATTGATTCTCACCATCTATTCGACATCAATCACCATTCTCAAAGATGCAGATGCTGCTATGAAATTGACGGCATCTCATAATTGATTCGAAACGACATAACTGAGCGTGAAATTACAAACGTGGAGTGAAGACAAAATATATACTGCCAAATATATGAAACATCAGTTTCAGGTTCGAAGTGCAGAACGAACTAGTATAAGAAAACTATTTCACCATATTCTTGTCACACACGAGTGCTCACATACAACGATTCAAACTTGGTAACACTTCTTTCGCCAGTGCCAACGCGGTCAGCTCAGACCAGTTTACAACTCTTCATCTTCTCCTCAATCCGGCTAGCGACCACAGTTCCCTATTTCGCCGGTGTCAAACAAGCCTAAAAGTCAAATGAGCATAAAACATGTTGCAGCCATGAATTTGAAAGTCTTCATTGAATTGGTTCCAGGTTCTCAATCAACTAGGTTATTCCTTGGTCTTGAGCAAACTAGGAAACTACAAGGTGAGTCCAGCGTCAAACAAAAAGGCATTTTCAAGCAACTAATTACATAGCATTGCGAAAACAAAATCACGCTGCAATGTGTTTACATTAACGAAAGAGACAGATTGAAACACACGAAAATGTCTCTACAAAATCATAAGCATGCATATACAACAATTTTGAGTAGTCTCATTGTTAATCAGATGATCAGCGACACAGAATGAAACCACACTGCTGCATAGTTCATCACTGTAAGAGACCATATTAAAGAGCGTCAAAATGATGGAGCAATATCTGCTCTCTACTTATTCCTCCATGAACTAACCAAGGGTCCAAGATAAAGGAGGAATACATGTGTATCTGCATGCCTAGGTTCTTCTATTTCAATCAGCAAATCGTAATAGGCTACAAGCTGCATAACATCCGCGGCAAGCACCCAACTCATCCTGATTTTCTCAAGTTTCATGCCGTTCCGTACATCAAAACTCACATACAGAAGAGAGCAAAGCTAACATAGCATTGGAGAGAATTTACCGTGAAGCACATAGACCAAGCATCAGTTCATAGAACCAGCACAGGCAAGAAGCTGCACTTGCAAGCAAGATCACTTAGAAAAACGAGTAGTTTCATCGATAAAGCAGAGGAGAAGGATATTTTCTGTCAAACTAAAAGATGGAAATTAAAAGTACCTTTTTGTCACGGTAGAACCGACAAGGTAGAAGATCATCTGTCGCCTTCGTCGAGACTAGAGAGCTAAAAGACCCACTAACCAATGACTTCATACCCACAGGCAAATTTTTTGAACTACAACATTCTCCGGCGACAAGGCTGAAGTAAAAAAAAACGGAACAACGGAACCATGACCTACAAACTATGCTTTCGCGTTGAAGTAAGATATGATTATAAATGAAATAAAGCCCCAAACCTACAGGGAGTCAGCCAGAAGTTAAACAGAAAGGATAGCACATCAGTTGTAGAATAAGCACTATATTGACAAACTTCTGCGCTGATTTGCATTCTTTCAACTTTTTATAGCCATCAGAACAGGCCGGAAAATAACCAAAAGAGAACTGAACTAACTTTAAACAAAGTGAAACAAAATCCAGGGTGAAACAGCAAGCATCCAGTCCCATATAAATCACCCTAGCATTCTCCCATCCCCACATCGAATAAAAGGGATAGGACGACTACAAAATGATAAGGATAGGAAAACTTATGAAATCATCCCTGCAAAACAAGACGAGGGCCACCCAACCTCCAAGTTGATACAAACTTCCAACAGCATAACACAGGCCAAACTGCTCCGGCTGACTTCTGGCTAGATTAATACATTCTATCAGAATTATATCTCGTACTCCCTCTTTCTTCTCGATTGTTCCTCAGCACATCTCCAGATCTTCGTTCAGTGTTATGGAAGTGCTGTTGCACATTGTCATCTTCTGCATCATATTGGAAACGCCTGACTTCATCATCCATCTCAAAGTTCCTTATCTGATCTCCCCTTCCAAATATTTTTCTTGGTTTCCTTCTGAACTCATCTTCATATTCATTCACTCGACCAGAATGAGATGCATCAGAAAATCTTGCAGGGCGCATGATGGGTCTTACATGATCTTCACCTCTCATTCTTCCAGGTGAAGCAGAAGTATCATACCTCTGAGGAGGACGAAACACCCTAACAGGCGATCTCCTGTCCCTCGTATGATTGGTAGTACGCGATTGGTAAGAAACCCTTACTGGCCCCATCATAGCCTCAGACCTGAATTCAGGAGAGCGAGTTCTAGACCTCGAGCGAGATCTTTTCTGGCTTCGAGAAGAATGGGGTTTCCTATAGAACTCATTTTCCCCTTCATATTCATAGCGCCTCCCTGTGGATGCATCGGAGAATCTTACAGGACGCATTATTGGTCTGACGCAATTTTCTGCTCTTAATCTTCCAGGGGAACTCGCCCGTTCAAATCTTTGTCCCTGAATGAACACTCTAGCTGGAGGTGATTGCCTATCCCTCATATGAACGGCTATGTGGTTGTTCGATGGATATGGTACTCTCATTCTTCCAGGTCTGGCTTCAGGCCTAAAATCTGTAGAACGACTTCTAGATCTAGATCGAGATCTCCTATGACCCTGAGGAAGATGATCAACTCTATTGCATATAGGAGAGAAACTTCTCTCTCTCCTGCTGAAGTGATTTCGCATTGCACCTGCAGAATCAGCATTCTCATAGATTCCTGGTCTGCGGTATCCCTCTCTGTATCTTCTGCTGTTTATCCCACTATATCGATCAAACCTCCCTCTGATGCCATCATCTGGGCTTACACCATGCAGTCTAACCTTTCCCCTACCATAGTCGTCTTCATTTCCAGATGCCAATCCGTTTCTTACAAGACGGGAATAGCCACCAGTTGAAGTAGAAATTGTGGTTGTTCTCCGAACTCCAAGGGCGGAGTCACCTGAAGATTGCATGATTCTATTGCCATCTGCATCAGTAGAATTTGCAGCAGTACTCTTTAAACCATAGTTGAGAGAGCGAATCCCGAGTTGACCTCTGCCTTCTAGATGCACCGGTGATCTGCGTTTCCTCATGGTATCATCAGAACCAGTCATCCTCTCGTCTTCATCATGTTTCGAAGTAAAAGTGCTGGATCTGCAAAGCACGTAACACTTGATATTCAGTAATGAAAAGCGACACGGTTCATACTGAACTGCTCAGATTGAAACCAAGCGACTGAAGAAAAAGTTATGGCACAAAACATGAAAACAAGAATCAAGAATTTTACCTGCTCCTACGTATGGAATCAACCACCTTCCTATCAGAAGGACATGGTCCTTCATTATAACTTATAAGCTCTCTCTTGGATGCTGTGGCACCAACTACTTCCGTGGAAGCATCTCCCGCTTTTTTTGAAGCATCAATAACCCCCAGAGCGAAGCCATTTGATCCAACGCCTGTTTTCCTGCCTGCCGTAAGGCGTGACTCAACCACTTCATGCTTCAACTGTTCTGATTCAATGGTATCTGCTACAAACAAACTACCAATAGAACGGCATCTATTATGACTGGTGCTTATGTCCATGGCTAGCTGGTCATCCTTCATGCTGCACTGCTTGGGCAGACTCCTTGTCTGTTCATCATCAACTGTCGCTGAAGTTCTCCCCAGAGACAGCACAGGATCAGTGTAAGCGTCAGTTTCATATCCATCTCTGGTATCAGAGTCATAGTCTACACGCTCAACTTCATCAGCTTCATTTTCCTCCCAAAGTAGTCCCATGGGCTCTCTTAACTCTCCATCTTCTAAATGAGAATCATAGCCCCCTTCTATAGAATTCCCATTTCCAGCTCGGATATGATCATGTGATGCATGCGAATTAAAGCCACCATCTAAAAGATCCTCTGTACATAACTCATTGGTTCCATCTAAAAGATCCTCTGTACATAACTCATTGATTGCACGAATACCAACTCCGTCAGGGAATGCCTCATCAGCAGTATGCTGCTCTAATAAGGGTATGCTAGACATATTCACAACGGGTGTGCTTTCTATGATTTCTTTCACTTCTCCATCTCCTGCAGGTGCCACACTCTGAGCAGCCACCACCCGAAGGCTAGATTCCTCGGATTTGCAGACACTAGGAGATGCTGGCTCTGTCTTTTGAGCAGTAGGAAAGGATTCAGCAGTTTGGTAGGAAACTTTTCCCAATTCACTCATGCTGTTATTTAAAATAGATTTTCTTTCCTGGTCGACATTATCTGTGGGGAGTGCAGCAATAGGCTCAGAGGAAGCGCCTAATGATTCAGATCCATGGAATAATGGTATTTCACATTTTTCAACCAGAGTAGAAAAAGGTTCCCCCTGCTTGCAGGCAAAATCGGGATCAGCCACAGCTTCCACAGACAATTTCTCAGTCCCAGCAACATCCCCAATAGAGTCGGAACCTTCATTAACCGGTTCACAGCAAGCTTCTTGCTTATGATTGGTTGCAGGGACCTGTGCCGTCAGATCGTCTGATTGTAGATGAAAAGTACTGCTGATGCCCGAAACCATGCCATCCATCTGTACCGGCACTTTCAAATCCAAAATGTTTGATATATCTGGGGCTTGGATCCTTGCATGGCTAGAGATGAAGTTCATTCCTGAGACGGGTATCTCCGACCCATGTTCCACAGGGTTTGAAATGGCAGTAGTAGGAGTAACAATTGAGGGCATCTCACTAATGGTCGGTTCGCACAAACTAGGAAGCACTGCAGATTCTTTACTTGTCTCCATTTCTAAAGATCTATCACGCAGGTCAGAGCAACCAACATTCTCCGAGTTCTGATTCTCCAAGCAACTGACGCTTGTGCTTTCCACAACATTTAAGCCAGAAAGAGTAGTTTGATCATCCTCCGGTTCATCCCACTCATCCACGGGCACATTCAAGTCCCAATGAAACCTTTCATCCTTTGATTGTGAACCACTAGATGATCTCATAGTTTCTTCAGCAGTTTTACCAGTATCATTTGGCTCACTAGAATCATTTGATATTGAAGCCACTGAACCATCCATTTTGCAATCTTCGGTTGGAAATAAGTCAGGGGTTGCAAAAGATTCGATAGCTTCACTCCTTCCTAACACTGGAACAACAGAGTCATCTTGTGCTTTAAGCGAGGAGCCAGGCAACTCTAGAGATCCAGTAGGTTCACTCCTGTCGGTCACAGAATAGGATTCTCCTTGTTCTTTCATAAGAACTTCAACTCCAGCACTCCTCCCAGCGACATCAGCAGCAGAATTATCCAAGAAATTACTGCAGGCAGCATCAGCTAGCATGGTAATTGCAGAGAAATCCTCGTCACGAGAATGTTTCCCACTGGAGGATTTCATATCAACACCAGAATGAATAGCTCCCTCTGCGATAGAAGAACCAAATTTTACATTCTCTCTCTCTGCCAGTGAGTCCAAGGAGGCTTGTCGGTCGGAATCATTCGGACCATCATATAGCTCCAGGGATTCTATAGGTTGAGATGGTGAAATAGAAGGTGGTGATGGAGACCGCAAAATGTATCGCCTCTTCTTGATTGGTACATACTCTATACTGGAACTTGATCGGCATTGAGAAACAACTTTCTGAGGCTGCAACATAAGAAGTGGTGTTAAAAGGGACTTGGCTATATCAACATTAACATATAATGAATTTGCTAACTCGAAGAATCCAACCTTCGCATGTTCAGGGACCTCTGGTGCCTCTACCCGTTTAGGGCTGCTCCCGTTGCCAGGCTGCTGACCCAATTTTAACATCTTGGAAGCAGGTCTTCTAGCTGTATTCCTGACCTTTGAAACCTTCTTCCAACTATTCAAAGAATTTTGAAGTTCCAGTCCAGCTGTGATCATGCTATCTGACAAAGATGCAATGCCATCAACGAAATGGCGTCCCTCCAAAAGCAATGGCGCCTGATACACTTCACTTTTAAACCCTGCAAAGTGCAAATAGCAAATAGGAGTCAGCACCAACATAACATGTTTCACCTTTATCAGAACAATGACTAACTTGATCCATGGAAAGATCAGACAAACAACCAAGTAGTTTCCTCTAATTCCTAAACACAAGGCCATTACATGCCACCAAAGGTCATTACCTTGGGGCAGGCTACGAAGCAATTTCCATGCCTGCTACTCAAATAGCTTTACCATGACGGACAACTCAGGTAGGTTTAAAATCCCAGATCATAAACTTGGGGCAATCTTGGAGTAGGTTTCATGCTTTGATATTCAAATAGATTTACCAAGAGGTCCACGATAGAGTCCACAAGGCAGGTATCAGGGTAGTTTGACCAAAAAGATATTCTAAAAACTAAACGCATCCAGGATGAAGATATATATGGTGACCGTCATTCCAACTAGAATTGAACAACTCGACTTAAACCCGATGCCGGAACTCTCTCCTATGCATAATTGCCAACTCGTACAAACAATACGAAAGCAACAAGCAATGAGTAAGCCTTCATCGTAAAATCCAATTTTTTCAGTTCAACAACTTCGCATCATGGGGTGAAAGGCAAAGCATGGAATTGCTACCAGAAACAAAGAAATTGAACCCGTAAACATAAGGCAACAGCACCAGAACCCGTATCAAACCAAAAATCCCACAATGCCGATGAGGAAAAGGTTTTCAAACCGCAGATCAAAGAATGAAGAAACAAACACATCAGCCATAAATTAATGAAGCACTGGATTCAAGACAGTCCCGATCTGATCCGACCACACCAACCCCGAACAACACCATCAAGATCCACAAGATGGGCAGGATCTTGGACATAAGCACATGCTTATAGCAGATTGATTTGATCCGCAATCCAAGTAATTTCGCTGAAACTACTTCCAGCATCATATTGCGAAGGAAATAGATCCAACCAAGTGCTTGTTCGGATGAAAGATATTGGCCAAAGTGAAAATTAAACCCTGAGGCATCACCAACGCGGTAAGACCTCCTGAACGATGTGTAGACACTAAAAAGAAGCCACGAGTAGACGCTCAAGAAGTTTAGCCTCACAGCGTAAGCCGCCATCAGTGACCAATTCATACGTAACTCAACAAGCCAAGTCCTCGATTTTCCTCTTCGCCTCCACAACTTTCTTTTACAAGATTCCAAGCAGATCTATCACTACAGTCAAATTTCGTGACGAGATCGCCAAAACCCAGGAGCAGATACCAACTCAGGTGCGCAGAATCAAGTGAAGTTAACCATGAAGCAACCACGATCTGCCCAAACCGCCCCCAAAATCATCGATTCTCGCACCAATCCGACTCCAAAGCAGTCGAAAACAAGAACACAAAGATCTAATTGAATCGAAAAACTTGGGGTTTTCCATTACCTGTAGCAGCCAAATCTCACACAAATCTCAGCACCACCACCAAATTCAACACCGACACCGAATTGAACCGACGAATCTTCCACACACAAAACAGCCTTCCACGAATAATCGAAACACGAAGCAAGCAAACTTCAACCACGAATCTTCTTCACACAGATTCTCACAACTCGATTCCTCACCACACACACACTCTCTCTAATGACGCTGAATCAAGGCCGTCCGATGAGAAACCAGATGAATTTCGACCGTCCGATGAAGCAAGCAAAACTCGATTTCACTTTCTCTTGATTAGAAGTCTCGTCGTCGTCGTCGTCAGCGAGTTAGCATCTACTGTTCTTCGATGAGAAGAAAAGGTGAGAATTGGATGAATGGATGGATGTATGAATGACTTGAAGAAAGAGGCTGTGCGTGCTGTAACCACGTATTTATAATCCGATTTTCATTATTTTGCCCTTGATGGGTGTTTTGAATTTCGATTCTGCCCTTCCATGATTAAGGAGAGATGAAAGGAAAGTAACGATTTCTTTCTCCTAAGTTTGACTTAGTATGCGTTGAATGTTATCCAAATTGGTTTGTGTAGATATCGTGATAACACAGATGACTATGTCAAGATAATTTTTCAAAATATAAATTAAAAGATAAAAGGTTTGATCCAAATTAAATATAAAAAAAACCATGAGATTGTGCTTGATATTTTTAATAAAAAAACTCTTTTTGTCATTGATGGGTTATTCTTGCATCATATTGTGATAAGGAATTCACTTCGTAACGTTGTCTGTGATCTTACTTATAAAAATTCAAAGCACCATATGATATCAAAATCACTCTTTGCCTTCAATCATTTGTACTAATTTACTAAATATTTCATGATTGTTTGTTAAATTCAAAGACGTATAAAGTCAATAGGATCAAAAAATTTGCAGTAACCATAGTTAATATTCTCTCTGTTTCAAAAGAATTTCAATATCTGTTAAATTAAGATGTTTCAATTAAATTATAATATTATTTTAAAAAAATTTCTCTACACAAATATCAAACCATTCTTACTATTTACTTTATATCACATCAATTCATCCTATTACTTTTTCTTTTTCTTTTTTTCACTCAAAAGACAAATTAGTCTTTATAACAAAAAATAACACACATATAAATTATCGTGTCAAATCAATTAATTGTAATTCTTTTGGGACGGAATAATAGGTATTCCCTCCATCCCAAAAAAAAAATGAAAATTTTTTATCAGACATACATGATAATAAAAGCTTTGACAGTTGTTATGGGACGATTAAATGTTATTTTTTGAGAAAATATCGTGAAACATTAATGATAGTAAACGTTATGTACTATAATTGTGGGCCAATAAAAAAATTAAATCGTGTCGTTTAGATGCGTAACGAACCCCCTTAAATTACATGTTGAATAATGTAAGAAAAAAATATTATAATAATTATAAACGACAATAGTAATTTTCTTTCTATCATGATTATTGAACTAAATAATCATATTACAAATTCTGGATGTTTTCACCAAAAAAGAAAGTTCATGGATAGTTTGGACCAAGATGTGTCACCATTGATAACAAGATTAATATTCGAGCAACATATCCTGATAAGAGACTTGTGAAGTGCCTTGCTTCGACGAAGTTGCTGATTGGGCCCCCACTGCCCCATACCTTCCACCGTTCCTTTTTCAAAGAAATTGTCATCCCCACACTTGCACGATTGTGACAGAGTCGAGTCAAATCACTGACGGCCAATGTTGTGTACGCCAGTGTTATTTGACAATTTCACCTCTCAACAATGTCGTGAATATGTTCCCAAAAAAGTTGATGCCAATTTTAACTTAGTGTGACACGATCCATCACTGAATTTAAAATGAATTTGATATACTCTCTTCGTTTTCAATTATATGTAATAATTTGATACGATATAAAATTTATATAAAAAAATAATTTGATTAATATATTTTATTTTTTTAAATTTAAATTTAATTACAATACTTTTATTTATTTCTAATTTGATAATAAATTTATATTAATATAATTAAATTAGTTCATCACCTCCTTTATCCTCCTCCCTCATTCTCTCTTGTAAATCTCATTTACATCCCACTACAAGTTAAAAAATACTCTTTCTTCATTAAAGTTTCATAAAAATTCAACACACATATAAAATAACATATCGAGTCAATCCGTTATAATTAAATTTGGACGAAGATAGTATCTTTTTTACAAAAAATTCCCCAAGCATACATCTTTTCCAAAATATACAATCCGGAGCAATAATTCCTATTTGATATAATTTGTATTTTTTTTCAAAACAAATAACCCCTCTGCGTAATCAAAGTTCTTCAATTTATCAAATCTCAACGAAAACTCATCAAATTTATTTTTAATCACAACCGTTTGATCTTATATACACAAATCAATCGATTTTCATCCACAAAACATCTCAAATCTTTCAATTTCATCTAAAATTCGGTTTCGGTCATTTTGAAAACTCTAACTACAAAATCATTGTTTCATGATCGTTTTCAGTGATTAAAGACTCTAATCTACTTGTTTGGGTTAGACTAATTTAGTTTTAGAAATGGGTTTGATTGATTTTATTTTTTTTGCTTTTTTTTTAGGATTTGGATTCGTTGGATTTGAACTAATACACTGTTTTGTTTTGAAATAGTACGCCGGTGTTTAATTATTGGTTTTTTTTAAGACTTAAAAAAATCATGTTGGATACTATATTATACTCCCTCCGTCCCAAAATTATTGCAACATTTAGTTTGTGCACGTAAATTTAGAGTTATCTTCTTCCTCTCTCAACTCCGATTCTCAACCACATAATATTCCTCTTTTCATCTTCTTTAATTCCTAACCACATAATACTTTTTAAAAATAAAAACGGTGCAAATAATTTGGGACGGAACAAAATGATAAAATGATGCAATTATTTTGGGACGAAGGTAGTAATGTATAAGAACCCGAAAAATTCCATAAAATTTAATTTTACGATAATTAACGTGAATAGTAAAATGTCGTATGTTATAATTTATTTTGCAGAGTTATAAGGCTTGATTGACGATATAATAGTGAAAGAATACAAAATATGGATAAAATATAATCCTAATACACACATACGGAAAAATACGATCTTAATACGAAAATAATATATTTATACGAAAATGACCTAAATCTAATTTTGGTATTTGTTTTTCCTTATGTCAATTTCTATTCCACCTAAATTAGATTATTATCCACTAAATATCCATTTATTTTTCACTTAATTATTTTAATCAATTTAGTTTCCTATAAATATAAACTTTTTTCTCCTTGAAAAAACTTCTTACAAACATAAAAACACTCTTTACTATGCAAAGAGAAGGGATAAACAAGAGGGAAAAAAAAAAAGAAGAGTTTGAGGAAAAGAGAAGAAGTTATGATTACAAGACGACGAGGAACTTTCATCATTAATAAGATGAGGTAAACTTCTTGTTTAGAAATTTTATGGAAAATCATACTTCTGTGATAAAATTTGATTTTAATATATATTAAATCTTCACATATCTAGTTTTTGATAAAGTTAATAGAACATGATTTGGAGCTGTAAATTTCAAGATATAAATCAAAATATACGAGAAAATTAATCTATAAAAATTGATTACATAGATATTTTGTGACTTGATTTGGAATACAGTATGAGTTAGAAGACTAGCTCTATAACAATTGAAAGCTCTTGAAGTCTAGTTTTTAGAACAGATTAAAAATCCAGATTTGAAATTGTATATAAGGAGTTATGAGTCGATTAGTGAAGTAAGATCAAATTATTTGATTTAACAAAAAATATAAATTTGAACGAATAAACTGTTATTATTGATAAGGTTTCATGATAAAAATATAATTCTATGAAAATATTATAGAGTCTAATTTATATATATTTTTACGAAATAATTTTTGGAGTTATATACGAGAAGTTATAGATTTAAACGTGTCAAAGGACCATGTTAGATAGAATCCGAAAATGAACTATTTTGATCCCGAAACAACTCAAAATATTCACAAACACTTGTAATGATAATAATACATAAAATCATCATCATGGATTATCAAAATAAGTATCAAAGAGTTTTTCTCAAAGTTTGGTACCCCCACATAATATTACTATGGCAGTTTTCAAGAATTAGAAACAAATATGGCTAACTCCATAAGTTGAACAATCATTCATAAGGGTGCGTCTTAATACGCGTATCCTATTATATTATAAGATTTTGAGACGCTGCTGCTTGTCATTTAAGGATGAGGTTGAGCGTGTGCATGTGAAAAAATATGGTAAAAGGTAACATTTAGATTCATTGTATGTGACGATGCGTATTATTATACCGTGAATATAATAATATGCATTGCAATCTTTGAACATAGTCACTAAATGTGTCTGACGTAAAATACTGTCTGTAGCTGCTGTGTGTCGTGATAAGATGATGTGTGTGTTTGTGTTATGTATTGATGTATTGATTACTGATATAAAGAGGATGAGTGAGTAAAAGGAGTGTAAATTCATAATTGATGAGATAACTTCGTGGCATAAAATATAAAGAGCGTTGTGTCTGTCGTATGTGTTATACAGTGACTGATGGTGATTTTTTTTATCGATCTTGTAAGGTCGTTTTGGTATGAGGATATCCCGTTGTAAGAGACCTTAGACTCCGGTTTAGGTGATCCCCTTTCGCGGATATCTCTTTTGCTAAAGATGAAGAGAGTTTACTTATGAAATTGAATAAGTCTCACCAATGACACAATTATAACATTGAAAGTATTTATTGTTTATCATCTCTATGTGATTGATATGAGGTGAGTATAACAAAATATTGAGTGAACTGCTAAGTGCACCAGTGCGTGAGACTTTGATTAAGGACCTGTCGTATCACAGTGTCATTGTCTCATTTTGTTTGATATAGAGGTCACGACTGTCATACCATCAAGGATATGACGGTAGTAAATGACGTTGATAATGTTTTGAGTGTCGATGAACGCGTAGTTTCGAGCGTTGTTACGTGATGTTAAATGTGCTTATATGACTAGGATGAATCATTGATATGCTTGTGATGATAATTGTGAATGTTAGATTGACATGATAATTTCAGAGTGCTAGAACAAAGTATTCAAGTGATAATTTTCTTTTTCTTTTCTTTCCTTATTCTCTCGTGTAACCTTTGATAAGAGGAGCGATACGTTATCGAGCTTCTATAACTTGCGGTTATTATTTTTCTGTGTCTTTTTTTTCTCTTTGTTACAGAAGCAAGACTTAAAGGAGAAGTGTAATCTAAAATTTGATGCTAGCTGCAACTTATGTGTAAAAGATATTCTTATCTTAAAAAGAGATGTAATTTCGTTGTAAAGGTGATATTTCGTGTTAAACTTGAGTGCAATAAAAGTTTTTAGACTAATGATGTATAAGTGAATTTAACTTAATTCTCATGATTACGTCAGAAAGTATAGTTTTTGCTTAACTAAGGCGTTGGACCTAGCGACAGTGACGTCATATCTATCATTAATAAATAATGGAAAGTCGGGGTGTTACATAATGTCTTCAATTTTGTTGATATCATGTTATAAAGTTTTGTTTTAATTGATTTTTTGTTGTTTTTGGATTTGTTGCATTTGAACTGTCGCACCGTTTTGTTTTGTTCTGACGCCCTGCCTAGTGTTTTTTTTTAAAAAAAAGGATTTATATTGGGTACCATGTGATAATGTTTTCAATTTTATGGATATCATGTTATAAAATTTTGTTTTAATTTTTTGTGATTTTTTATGTTGATTTTTGGAATTGTTAGATTTGAACTGACATACTGTTTTATTTTATTCTGACGCACTGTTTCAATTCAATGAAATAGGACGCCTGAATATTGCCAATGTTTCATAATTCAAACAGTACCCCAATACAACGAAACAGGACGCCTAAATATTTTTATCCTTTTTTTATCTTGTTTTCTTTTTTTTTTAGAAAAAAATATGTTGTTTACTAAATATGGACTTTTTCAATTTTATTGATATCATGTTATAAATTTGTGTTTACGCATTCGTTTAATCTTATGGTTAAAAAAAGAAAAACAATAGACACACTGTTTGAATGAAATAATGCGCCTATGTTATGTAAACAGTGCGCATGAATATTTTGATGATGTAAACAACATGAAGCATGTTTTTTTAGTTTGCCAATAAACGTTTGAATCAATTCACATGAATTTATACATGCAGTTATCTTTTTATCAAATGATTGTAATTTTCTTTACAAAGTTCGAATGAAAAACCCTAATTGATCAATTTCATATTTTTTTCATTGGATTTTGTTGTTGAAATAGTATGTCGTTCACGATTGATGAGAGGAACTGAATTCAAATGACGATTTCGATTGAAGGACGATCTGAGTTGGATTCGAATTTGGTTTTGGATTGAAGGACGATTTCTATTTTCGTGGGTTTAGGTGGTTTTGGGTTCAGTTATTCGAAATTGTATTGAATGAAAATTATTTTTTCGGATTGTATCGAATGAGAATTATTTTTATTTTTTTTATAATATTGGGAATTTTTTTTTATGATGGTTGGAGTTGATGTGAAAGTATATGAAAAAATGTGATAGAAGTTAATGGGGTGTGGTGAGATAATGTGTTTAATTTAATATAAATTTAATTTTAAATATGAAAATAAAATAAATATTATATATTTTTTAAAACGTTAAAAAAATATATTGTATTTAATATAAAATGAAAAGAGTGGTTCGCTCATTCAATCTTAAAATCGGTCTCGTCAACAAATCAACATGTGACTCCATGATATTCATTTTAAAACGGAATTATAATACAAAGATCACTCACACAGAAATACTTTTTGTCCCAAATATCATCCTCTAATGAGTTGATTTGGCGGAATCAGAATTCTCTTCGAAAGAAAATAAACTTACAAACCAGTCATAGTGATTTGTACCAACCATTCGAGCGAGTCGTCCAACAAGCCAGAGGAATTAAGCGAATTCAACACATACACACACACAATTCGACTAATTCCTACATCCCAAAATTATTGCAATAGCTAAACTTGTCATGTGTGTCGATACAAAGTTTGATACGTATATAACGACGATCAAAAGTAGTTTTTTTTGTAAATTTGTCGTGAAACATTAATGGTTGTATAAATTACGTACATCAGCTTAATATATATTACGAGATAATCAGACGTGATTTGATATGAAAACGAAACTTATATTCATACGTATATAAAATATAAAATACGCGAGTGTTGTAAGAATTATGGGACAGAGATAGTTTATTTTACCCTTTCTTACTTAGATATGGAAAACCACTTAATCAATATTGAATTACTCGAAACAGTCAATACTCGAAACTTTGAAGCAAAAGACTTTTGTTGGATAGTTTTTGTCTTCACGTCATTGTGGCTATAGAATCTTAAAAAGATTATTTGACATCGAAGACATAGCAGAAACTTAATAACACTCAAATGGCGCAAAGTGTTCATCACAAAACAGGAGCCAATACAAGAATGAATTGCTCCTCACACGCAGGAACATATTACAGAAAAAAACCGTTCACATATGAAACATGATACCGGAAGTAGTTACTGAAACATGTCACACAAGAGGAGCGCCCGCTCCACAGATATAAGCTTCAAGGCATCATGGACTTGCCTCGAGCTTGTGTGATCTTGCCTCAAGAAAAGATCATACTTCAAGTTTCTGAAAAATTACGTTGGGTATTGAATTTTGGCAGGTGAGGAACTAGTATATTACTGTGTCATTCCCTCCCCTGATCATTCATTCAATCAGCAACTTCGATCATAAACATAAATCAACAAAGAAAATTGCTAAAAAAATCATCCTTAGGAAGACTCAGGCCTTCTTACCAATGTCACTTGAGAAAAAGTTTGAAGAAAATCGAAGTACTCCTGCAACTTGAAACCAGAGAGCTCCAAGGAATCAGTAACCGGAGATGCCAGAAAAGGAGAACAAGGTGGTGATCCAATAATAGCAGCTTCATCCATCTCAAGCTCATCATTCAGTTCTTGGATATACATAGGAGTTCCAAGCTGGAAAGAGCAGCAAAAAAAATGCATCAGAGTGTAGAAATTTTGTATGTCAACTTCCTGCATAACATAACGCCGTATTTCATGCTACATTACAGGATCTTATTTGATTCTGCTTAACATTGATCTTTTTATACAATTTTGCCCACTTTAACTTTGGGTTCGCCACTATCTATAGGAGCGTATGTATATGCTCACCTTAGAAGTTGTATGCACCAGAGAGAGCTTAGAAGAGGCAACTGGAGTAGAAAAGTCTGCGACAACAAGAATTTTACCAGATCAGAAGTAACCGGAACACAAATTAACAAAGCATTGCCAACATCATAAGCTAGTACCGAAGAGAAAGGCTCGGACTAACCTTTAACCAACCCCACAGTTTCCAGAAAATAATCGAAGTCCATGATCTGTCCCTGTGTTTTTATGCACTCCTGGTGATCATGCAAGAAGCTCTCCTCCCTAACAGAATCAGGCGACAAGTTCGCTTTCATGCTCACAGGCGCATGCTTGCTTGCAATACTTTTCAAAGGTGCCTGTTTGGCCGTTGGCTTAGTTGAGCTTGCCAAATCAGCATGACGAATGTTGCTCAGGTCGCTGAGTGGCTTCCTGCTCGATGGCTTACAGTTTGTCTGGAGACCTTTATGCACCTTTTCAGTCTTGTTCAAGAGTGATTGCGCTTTAGAGATGACGCTATCTCTGGTGATGGAACCAATATTCTCAGCAATGTTCTTGCCTATTTCCTGAAGGGGCTTTCTTGGTTTCGTCTTCTCTTGATTTGCGGTGTTGCCCTTCTTCCCTCCGGCAGCAAATCCTGCATTGTATGTTAATGTGAACAAGTGAAGGACACGATAATTAAACAAATATACTGAGCTATGTTTACGGATAATGGAATTACCATCTGACTGGAACAACATATGATCATATTGGACTATAGCTCTAATCCCAGACGCCATTCCTACAAGTTCGCTTCCACTTTCCTGTAGCAATCAGCAGAATATTGCATAACTATGAATACTGGTTTATGATTTAGAAAACTATTCAACTCAAGAAGCATGGCATTGTCTGTACTATATCATTAGAACCTTTACTTCGTCGATTTTGAAGAAAACAGTAATACATGCTTCAATCCCCTTGAAACAAATCTCATAACAACTACTTCATGGTTATCAAATTCTTCAACCAACTATTAAATATAGTTTCCCTTATATAGAACAACATAATCATCTATCATTGTGATTCTCAACAAGAAGCCCATAAAGTTAACGGAACAACTAGCATTACACAGATAGCGCCGCATTCACCCGACCCCGAACTACGGTTTCCAAGACAGAAAGAACAAAATCAAGAATCAAAACCCTAAGTCAGAAAAACAACGTCAAGATCCTCTCACAGAAACTTAAACCCACAAAAAGTGAACCCAAGAACTTTAATTTCCGTACACAAAACTCCCAAATCGAACCCCTGTAGCATGTCCACAATGTGAATTTACCCCAAAGCAAACTGATAAAAGAAACCCACAAAAAAAATAAAAAAATCATCAAGATCTATGAAACCACACCTAATCTAATCAATCCAAGATCAAGAACCCTAATTTCACTGCATCAATTCCCAAATCCAAGCCTACCCATTTGCCTTTTACATGTATTCATTCCATCATAGAAAGCAATCAACAGTAAACTTTGAAAAATTAGGGTTTTGAAACTCACTGATCAAACCCTGATTCGATGCGACTCGAACAGTGCCGTGCATTCCTTCTGCTTCAAATTGGGAAATCGTTGAATTTGAATATCAGCGATTCTCGTTCTTTTTCTTCTTTGCGATGAGACGTTGTTGTGAGATTTGAAGATTCGATGGTGGATTTGAAATGGTTTAAAAAATCGGACCGTTGGAGCAGAAAGCGGACTGGCGTTCGAGTTGTAACCGTAACCTAAACGTTATTTTGATTTCTTTTGATAATTAAAGGTTGTTTTGATTTTGAATGCAATGTAATCTAAGCACATAGATTGACTCGTCTGGGCTCCTTAATGAATAGATATATAAGATATTCTTACGTTAGCATAACTTATATATTACGTTTAGATTGATGATTGTAGAAGAGTTGAATAGTAGGAATACTAGTTTTCCATTAAATCATACAGTAAATTTTATTGGTCTAATTTTTTTCGTTTCATATCTCCATAACTACAAAGATTGTTATGTTAACGTAAAAATATATAAACTCTACACCAGAATAATTATCATTCTTAGAGTGTCTCTAATTCGAATGATAACTACTAACCATTTCAACTTAAGTTACGATTTCAGAAAAGTTTCCTACGACGATCAAATAAAATTAGAACCTTACTAGATATCTTACCATTTTTCCTTCATCCAAGTCTTCTTTCGGTTTTGTCTGTGTTAAAAAACCCTTTGTCCTCTATTTTTTTGCCTTGGATGTGCGGCCTCACTTTCACACATTATGGCATGTTCAATGATGTAACTTTTATTTGACGATGCACAAAGTAGAATAGCCGACTTAAAGCACCTCAATTGTCTACCAGATAAAGTGCATGATCCATTTGTTTCCAATCACATAAAGTCGATGTAGAATGTATAATGAATTCAAACATTCGCAAGTAAATTGTGTTTCTGTTCTTCCTTCTTTAGAAAGCCGACAAACATAGGTGTCCTATAATGTAATGGAATCAAATACCGTAAGAATAAAAAGTAGGTCAGGTTCAATAGTTCGCGCTCGTATTACCCTCGTTTTGTTGATAAAACGACTTGCCCTCAAGGTCGAACTCTTCATCTTCGCTTGTATTAGGTAGACTAAATATCATCATACCAAATCTCACAAAAAGTTTGCACATCCTCAATTGGGAACTTCTACCAACCGTAACCTAACGTCCACAATTGAGCCACTGAAACCATGAATGACAATTAAGCTATAACCACTTGATCAAGTATAATTGGAACGCATGAAAACTATAGGCTATAGCATAACAACATGGCCACTGTATAAGTGGGTATATTACGTGGTCCTCTGATTCATAATAACCACATAACAGGCATCTTGGAGACATTACTTGACTGTGAACATGTAACCAAAAGCAAATTGAAAGAGAACAGAATCACAATGGTATGCATGACATAACTAGTTGAGTATTTACCGTTGATAGTGCCTCAAATCGTCAAATCTGCGTGGTCTTGTTCTTACGCGTTGTCCGCGTTCTCTTTGCGTGGTGTCCGCGTTCTCTTCGCGTGGTGTCCGTGTTCTTCTCTGTGTATAAGAATAAGAAAAAGAAGAAGAGAAGAGGCAGAGGGGGAGCAGTGGAAGACGCAGACAAAAGGAAGTGATGCAAAAAGGATCAGTGGAGAGGAACAGATAAGGCAAGAGGTAGGGAGGATAAGTGAGTGATTAGCATATACACACATAAAAACACATTGAGGATTTAAGAAATTTGTTTTAGAGATTGTTATCTATATCCCTTATTATAAAATTCTCAATATTTTGGGTATAACTCCTTTTGTATTTCCTCATTTGACTAGTGGATTCTTCGTCGTCGAAAACTGCACGTGGTTTTTCCCGCAAGAGTAGACATGTAAAAATCTTTGTTTTTTCCGCCCAGTTTCGTGAATAGTATACGGATATAGGCACTGTTTATACAGTGTTCCGGTGAATAGTATTCCGACAGGAACAATGATTCCGTGCGTGAACAGTGTTTTCGGGAAAAATTTTCGGAGCAATGATACCTATGAAATTTGACGTGGAAAAATTCGACAACATAAACAATTTTGGACTTTGGAGAGTCAAAATCGTTGCGCTATTAACCCAAGAAGAAATCGAGGAGTTTCTAGAAGGGGTTGATAAATTATCGGTATTAATGAAAGACGAAGATAAGATGAAGATGGATAAGAAGGCACGTACGACTTTACAACTGTGTCTTTCTGACGACGTTTTTCAAAACGTCCTATAGAAAAAGTCTGTCAAGACTCTTTGGGATAAACTGTCCAACTTATACATGAGTAAATCTATTGCTTCTCGTTTGTATAAGAGACAGCGTCTCCATTCTTTCAAAATGAAGGAGTCCACTACCTCACTAAAAAAGCACTTGACGGAGTTTCAGACTATCCTTGTTGGTCTGAAAAATGTTGGAGTCACTATCGACGATGAAGAAGCGAGATCATTCTGTTGTGTTCTCTCCTAATAGTTATGAGGCCTTTGTGATTACTACGATCCATAGTAGGGATTTTTTGTCACTGGAAGACGTTAAGACGTCTTTAACCAGTAGTTAGCTGAGACACTAGCTCTCGGAATCGTCCAAACCCTCCAGCTCTGATGATGCGCTATTCATTAGAGGGAGACAGGATCGAAAACAACAGGATAAGTTCAGAGGCCGATCGAAGAGTAAAAGCTCGAAGAAATCCGACTCTTGTCACTATTGTCATCAGA
>JAOVYX010002730.1:0-11538 GCA_035668315.1 Drosera spatulata
AGAACAACACTTGGACTCTAGTTCACTTGCCGAAGGGAAAGCGCACCGTAGGGTGCAAATGGGTGTTCAAAAAGAAGAAAAGCAAGCAACAAATTGTCCTCATCATCATTCCTATTCCCTACCATGCTCTTGAAATTAAAAGCCCCAAAACCATCTGCCATCATGTTCTCATAGGGATGACCCCGGACATTCTCGATGACTCACCCACCACTTCAATCTCACCGTGAAATTACTTATCCAATATTCAGAGAAAGAGCCTGAAGTATATAAATGTATTCTCACAACATCAACCATCTGATAATCTATATTCCAACACTTAATATATGGACACTTCAAGTATCCAGAATAGTTGAAGGATTGCTCTTCAATAGCAAAGTATATGAATTTGTCGACATTCCGAGCATAGTTCTCAATAAAATACCCGTCGACTAACCGTTCATACATCTAAGATCTATCATACATTCATGATAAATCCGAATCCATCACTGTCATGAAAATTCATGATGCATTATTATTTTTATTAATTAAAAAATCATAACAAATACTTAGGAATTTTAACTAATTAAGAATTTTAGCTTTCTTTATTATCATAAAAAAAATTGAAAAAATCCATTGACATGAACTACATAGATTATTTTAGCTTTCATGAACCCAATCAAACATCATCCTAATCCAAACGAAATCAACCATCGCCCAAATTAGATCAAAATAACCATAGACATCCCTTATAAATCGTCATCCAACCCCATCGTTCAAACCATCCTCGAATAATTACCAAAACAATTCACTAGTAAATATGATCTATCATACAAACCATAAACGTAAAAACAACCAATTCAATCATTTTTAAATAGAACTCAGTAATAACAATCCCCCTCCAATAACCACGTACGGCTTTCTTCAACGAAAACAGTTATAAAATTAACGAGCCAAATTTAAGGGTGATCGTCGAAAGAGCTTTTTTTTCGTAGTGATTTTTCAATATTCTACCCAATTCACCTAATCCAAAACAAATCCAAAAGCGACAAAAAATAAACCATCACCACATTCATCGTCAAACTACCTAGTTTTTCAACTAACAACGTACATTCAAGACAAACCAACCATCGCCACTCTCCCAAATTTTTTTCCAGACCATGGCAACAACCAACCATCAGAAAAACTTTTCAAATAACTAGTCACCTAAACCAACTATCATCCAAAACAACCAAATTCATCAAATCAATCAATAATCAACTCAAATTCAACAGAAAACCAAATAATCAAACTAAATCATATAGATTAAATTAACAAATTAGAGATTATGTTTAGAAAAATTATACACTCGACGGTGACGATGGGTGGTGGCGATGGCGGTGGATGGAGGCGGTGGCAGTGGGTATTTTGGGGGTGGTGTCGACGATCTGCTCGCGGTGGCGATGGCGGTGGTGGTGGGTGGTACCGGTGGCGGTGGGCATTTTTAGGGGTGGTGTCGATGATCTGCTCGCGGTGGCGGTGGCAGTGGGTGATGGTGCGACGGTGATTTCGTGAACAAAAGTCAAAGGGGAGATGGGGAAAAGAAGATCTAACCACGACGATATAATACACATTTTGTGACCGTTTCGGTCGCTAAATGATATTTGTGACCGTTTCTGTTGTTAAGTTAGCGACCGTTTTCAAATTCAGTTGCTAAATTATTTAGCTGTTGAAATTTAAAAAGGATCGCAAAAAGGCATTTTTTTTTTAGGGTACCCTTTAACTTCAAACATTTTTCAATATAATTTTAAGTTTTTATCATATCACCACTGTTTTTTTCCTTTTATAAAATTTCTTTTTACGAAATCTAATGTAGTGCTCTAAAGTAAAAAGTATGAATGTTTCGAAAATTTATATAAAAAGAAGTTTTCAAATATGAAATGTTAAATATTTTGTGGGACATCCAAATTCGAGAAACTATGACTGGTTTTAACTGTTATTTTGGGTAGCTATCAATGCATAAGAAGCACAAATCTTAGGCAGATGACATGGTCTCACGTTGATTGCCCAGGTAAGTACTGCTATCATGTTGTGTGCATCATGATGTGCTATATTACTAAAAGGGGAAATATGAAAAGATCTTAGAGTGAAACATGATAAATGAAAAAAAAAGAAAAAAAAGAAAAAAAGAAAAACAAAAACGGACAACTATAAGTGATGTTCCATCCAAGTGTGAATCGGATGATAAGCATTACAACAGCGTTAAAAAGATCATTTAACCTCTCTATAAACCTCTTGTCCTAAATGAAAGGACAAAATATCATTGACCTGCTTTAAGCATTATGATGGTTTTATGCTTATGATGCGAAATTCAGCAGTAGCTTATGATATTTTCCATTTATACTCGTTACAACACGGAGAACTTGTTGATAAATCTCTAAATCGATGTTTCAATACAATTCACTCCCTAAAATATTTCAATATAAACTTTATTCCCTCGTTCAAACTATCCCTACATTTCACTCCCTAAATCACTCAAAATTACCATGTTATCCCTAAGTCATCTTGTGTCCACATAAATTCCTTCTCCCTGAATTAAACTCCCCTTCGGCCTCTCTCTCCTTGAAAATTCCCTCCTCAAACCATCCCTCTTCAAGTTCCTATTCGAACCCTAGATCTCAAAACAAGCTAATCCAATTCACCCACTCACATTACCTAAATCCTCCCTATTCTTGTTTCAATTAAGAAAATCTAAACCCTAAATAGAAAACGTTGTTAATGGTAAAATCGAAGAAGAACGATGCAAACATTTCACTAAAATGGGAATATCGAAGCAAAGAGTGGCAACAACTGCTGTTAATCAAAGAAAACAAGTAGGTGAGACATCAACCGAAGTGAAGGACCCGAGGAAGAAGTGGAAGACGATGGAGTTGCAATGCCGATTTTCTCCATCATATTTCAACTAAAAAATGATAGAACTGAAGGTCAAGGTTTCTGATTTGTGCTTGAGGAAGCTGAAGTCAATGCCTTTCCATTATTTTCTTAATTGTCCAAGCCGTCTAGGAATTAGTATAGGGGTCGACAATACATTTGCCAAATTGAAGAAGAATCATGTTACTGTCATTGTCAGGTTACGTAATGATGGTTTTCATAAAATTTCAAGGCAAAATGTAAGAGTATGATGTTGAAGAAATTGTTTGAGGGGAAAAGATCTGATTTGACTAGACAACTCCTTTTAGAAAAAATGCTCAACCTATGTACATCAGAAAATGTTGACGGGGCCGACAATTTTGTTAGATGTTTCATATTGTTGGTTTGTAATTGCATTCTCTTCCCGTCAAGCTCGACGAATGCACATCGTTTTTTATTCCTTTATGTGGATGATTTGGATATGGTTGGATAATATAATTGGGGAACAACTGTTTTCGAATTTCTTCTTGAATCTATAAGAAAGTTCAAATGTGAGGGGTCGAGCAGAAACAAGAAGGAAGGAGCTGGAAAATACTTCGATGGATGTGCGATTGGATTATTGGTAAGTATTGAGTACGATATGTTTATTTGGTAGTAGTGTTGATCATATATGAAATATGTTAATATTTAAATATTAGGTTTGGGTTTATGAGCATCTCGATGGAGTGATTTTGCATCCTACAAAGGTAGTTAGTATCCCACGATTGTTCAAGTAGGAGGATAAGAAATCCCCACACGATGTGGCTGTCACCCTTCAGTTGCTCTTAGACGTCAACAATGCACAGATTGTGGATTTTACCCCAATCATAATGGAAGAAGTGTTTGTGAAGTGCATCATCCGACCTCAGGAGCAGGTAATACAGTCAAATGATTATCTCCACACTGTAACTATGGTGTGCTAATTATGAACAGAAAGGTCATATTTTTATATTGTAAAATGTTATTCATATGCTAAGATATTTGCCTAATGAACTGCATTGTATTATGGGTATACTAAATTATATGATGCTTGTGTTATCATATTTGATTCATGTATATTTTCTCATTGGTTAGATACTTGTGCATCATGTTATTTCTCTGTAAAAAAATATGATTGAGGTAGAGGATGAAATGAGAGGGTTGAAATCCTATTCTATGAGGCCCATGAAGAAGGATTTGAAGGATATGGGTAATCATGATGAGGAGCAAGATTTGAGGAGCAGGATATTGAGGAGTATGAGGAGAGTAAGGAGAGTGAGATGCAGGAAGAGGATGAGGAGGAGGATATTGATAAGGCCAGGGGAGAAAAGGAGAGGCTGGTGGAGGATAAGGAGGCTGTGGGGAAGTTGGTGGAGGATAAGGAGACTGTGGAGAAGCTGGTGGAGGATAAGAAGACTGTGGAGAAGCTGGTGGAGGATAAGAAGATTGTGGAAAAGTCTATGGAGGATAAGAAGGATGAGAAACAATTGGCTACAGAAAAGGAAGGAGGTTTCAGTGTGCAGATTAATAGGGTTCATGTTGATTATGGTGATGAAAATGGAGAACATGTTGAGGAGTTGTCGGTTGTGGCAGAGGATGCAACCAAGGATGTAGGCCCTTCAATCGTGACCATTGTAAAAGAAAGAACTAAGCAAAAAGGAAGAAAAAAACAGAAATCATATGATAGAGTTACACCAGTCAAGCGTCGACGCAAAGTGACATGAGATTGGTATTTGGAGGACAAAAGTGATGGTACGTTCAACTTCTTATGTGTGTTAAATATTTTTTTATATATATTCTTTGTAGTGACATGGGATTGATTTTGCAGTCTGAAGTCGCAAATGCTATAGAAAGTCAGAGGAGTAGTTACAATATGTAGAAGTTTCGTTGTATTGTTGATGGTATGCCACGACATACTAGGACATGGATGGAGAATTTCAGCAAGGAGAAGTTCGAAAAATCTTGATATATTTTTTACCCGTTGCATCACCAATAAAAGTGGCATTGGTCTTTTTTGCTGCTTGATGTGTCGGCTCAAAAATTCCCGCACTTTGACTCACTATTGTCGAGTAGGATAGAGGCATTAGCTACTCGAGTACTAAGCATATATCTCATACCTACATTTAGTCTCTTATAGTTGCAATCCTAGTGCTTAAGGTGTGTTGTATAGGATTGTAGACAGAGTTTATCAAAGACTATATTAATACAGTCTATGGTGTCGATTATGGTGTGTTAAACATCGAACACATGCAGCAATGTCTGATGACGTCAACTCCGGAGTTTTTGTTTGTATGTGGTCTTAGTGATTCGTGAATGACTCATTTGCGTGAGCTCCTGATATTGACATGGGATATATGAGAGCGAAGATTGCACCTACCATCCTTATGCACAAGCATTCTATAGTTTTTTTTTTTT
This sequence comes from Drosera spatulata, assembly GCA_035668315.1. Taxonomy (NCBI): domain Eukaryota; kingdom Viridiplantae; phylum Streptophyta; class Magnoliopsida; order Caryophyllales; family Droseraceae; genus Drosera; species Drosera spatulata. The sequence continues at coordinate 5,299 of JAOVYX010002730.1, forward strand.
ACTAATTATCGTTACGACAAACAATATTTTGTACCGTTATGGCTTTTTATGAGATGTGCTGTGTTGCTGTTTCTTGATATTGGATTATCCTTGGGCACAAGTGTTTTGTACTAATTACCATCCTTCCTTGTACTAATTAATCTATATTCAGTACTATATTCTTATTAACTTGTACTGCAGTATTAAAGATACTGACAACATTCTTTTACATATCTACTACAGAACCCCAATTTTATACTGTAAAAGGTATTATCTGTATCGTATTTGATAAAGAAGTATGTTGTAGAACACTAAGATGTGCTCTTGATCCTATCTACACATGATCTTGATACAAGGAAGTAACAATATTATGATCCTGTATCTCTACATCTTATGACTTCTATGCATGAATAAACTTATCACGATCACATATGCATAATCTTATTTACAATCTTTTACAATCAATGGCTATGGCTTCTGTGCATCCTGTAATCACGATCCAATGTACGTCATCACATCTATGTAGATCCTAATTTAGATCTTATTGTAAAGCAAACTTTTACTTTTACGGCATTAGTACATGAGGTAATAACGTTATACAAAATAACATATCCCAATGTTTTCCTATTTTATTTTATTTTTATAATGAAGCTATTACTATGCACAGATACACCATTCAAAATTCCAGTATGAATATAAATTTTAACGAACAATATAAAAAATAACATTGTATACAATTCATATTGTGTTGCAATATGCTCAAAGATAACAATGGAAACATTTTGTTATGCAACATAAATGTGCAAAAGTGTAGTAAATAGTTGAAACTCTACATCTTTTATTAACAATGACTTGTGCATCTTGATATCATGATCACATGTGCACAATCTTATATATACATGATCTCGATATAAAAAATGAATACCATGACATGTGTATAATCTTATGTACAATAAACTTATCATGATCACATGGCATATCCTAAGGTTTCCCTATTCTAATTATTTTACATTAAAGTTATTACTATACACAGATACGACATCCAACATTACAATATAAATATAAATGTTAGCAGAAACTATAATACACTATGCTGTTATAATTAATATTGCACTACAATATGCAAAAAAATAACAACAAAATGATTATTTTTTATAATATATGATGTCTGTTGGACTACACGAAGCTGCTCATAATCAACTCAGAAAATCAACAACAAACATGTACATGCCAACATGTCTTGTAACAAATCTCAAACATGTGAAACAACACAACAACTAATAATCATACAAGTCCCAAAAATAAGTCTCGAAAATAAGTCTCAGACAAGTCTCAGACAAGTCTCCAACACTCAACAACCCATCACAATACAAGTCTCGAAAACAAGTCTCAGACAGACATACAACAACCATACTTATTCAGTAAACGAGCATAAAATCAAGCAATTCTCAATTTTTTTGGATGGCGTTTTGACATGCTCTCTGGTTATGTCCGGTTCGTCCGCATCACCTGCATCGGATAGGACAAGAATCAACTTGGTGTTATTCTTTTTATCCTCCTACGTCCCGACTGTGGTGGAAAATCGGGTGACCTTATCTGCACTTGCGGTGGAATATCAGATTGGTACATACTGGGGATAGGATTGATCACTTCCTTGTATGCAAGCTTGTACATGTCAACAGGGAAGCGATCATCAACATATTGATACAAGAATCTCCTTTTGATTCGATACACGCATATGCATGCTTACAAGGCATGGAGTTCACTTGCCAGTCTCGATAGCTGCATGTTTTCGCTTCTAGATCAACGGAATGATTGTCATCCTTATCGACCATCTCAAACTTCGTCAAAGTTACATGATGGAGTGTTAGACCACGACTTGCCTCATATTTTTTTTGTAACATTTCCTCCGCTCCCTTACATAGCATGGTATAGTTCCCCAAATCTTTTTCTCACCTTTTGTACATCAGCTCCATGATCTTAATGCGTATTTGATCGACCGTTTAAGTGAAGGGCAAGTGCCTTGCGTTTCTAATCCAACCATTAAAGCCCTCGGCTAGGTTGTTGGTCATTATCCCCCAACGACAACTCGAGAAAAGTGCATTAGCCCAGCACAATGGATTAGAATTGACAATAAAAATTCGAGAAAGATCCATTGTCTTAGTGATTTGGTTGAAGTTGGAAAGATATACATCCATTATGAGGCTAAATACGGCTATTTTGAAGACAGTGCTATAATACTTCTTGTTCAACGCGGGATAGTTTGAAAGGAACTAAAGAAACAAAAGCATGATCAGAAACTAAATATACAATAGATGAAGATCATGAAATAATACTATTCCTATCACCACTTTCTTGAAGTTGTCCAACAAGTGGCGCAGGCAATATGAATGATTACTGCCAGGAAAGTGTAATGGCACAGCTCGAAGAAGCCTACTGTGACGATCAGAAAAAAAAGGTGTATCGATTCTAAGAGCCACAATTCAAGGACGTTAGAGTTTTCATCAATTGCCAACAAAACTACTCCTAATTGTCATTATTCTCCGCATTCACGACAGAAAAGACAAGAGAAAACATACAATTCTCCACATCCATTGCAGTGGCATATAATAAACATCCACGATACTGGTGTTTGATGAAAGTGTCATCCAAGAAAATGGCAGGCCTGCATCCCCTGTGGAAGCCAACCAACTAGGCCTTAAAGCATATAAACAATCTTACAAATTGTCTTGTGCCTAAATCAACCGCGTAATCTGCTATACTTCCCGAGTTTGTGCTCTTCAGGTTGGCACAGTATGACCTCAACTGGTCAAACGAGAATCTAACTTTCCCATGAATTTTCTCCAATGCCATTTCCTTGCCTCGCCAAGTATGGTGATACGACAGTTGAATTTGATAGCTTCGTTGAAAATCAGAGACGATGTCTATTAGTTTGTCTCTTAGTTTGTCCTTCACAATACTGCACATCCACACTGAATTTGCTTTTTGGGTGCCCTCTACTTCCCAATCTAGTATCATAAGTATGTGCTAGATTACTCTTCCTGGTAGCAAAGACACCATCACGCTTGCATTTTGACGCATAAACATGCGACTTGCATTCCTTATGCATGAACTTGACAATAATCTTTTTGCTATCATTTTACTTGAACTGGTAATCACGGAACGTTGCAATGGCATAATTTTTGATTGCTTTGTGAAACTCCTCTGTGTGAGCAAAGACTTGACCTGCACCCTCGATGCACACACACCAACTATCCATAGAGGTACTCTCAATGTGTTCAGTGACCTACGCTTGGACTTTCATTGCTCCCAAATCAGAAATATATTGAAAAGAAAACATTTAAACTAATTAACATTATAGCAGAAATGCCACATAGAACAAGGATATAACTTTAAACTAAAACATATCTTTACTTTTCTACTGAAGTCAACCTGATTAACACAGTATTTGATACAAACTATACTGCAAAATATTAAGATTGTACAATAAATATTCTTTATAATACCTTGCATCCTTGGCGGTCAAGCAGATTCTTCGAGCACTGCTGCTTGTACTCGTACTCTTTGATGCCTCCATTTGAATCACTCCGAAGTTCGCATATGTGTATACACACATATTAGCTACATCGCATCGTCAATAAGAGACACATAAACTTGGTTTCCCATTTGTGTGGGAAGATATTTCAAGGTCACTAGCATCGTGCTGATTTGTGGGCAATTTATTCATTACTTTCTCAAACACGTAGACGAGAGATATTGATTTTCGTATGGAGATGGCATGACACTCAACTTCGACATGCAAAGAGCAACAAGCTCAACATCTACGAGTTCAGGAGATCTTCGTTTGACATTATGATGTATGTGCCAAAAAAGTGGAGAATGACCTTACAAAGAAGGGATCTGATAATTACTTTGATAATTGCTCCTAAGCCGAATGATTTTTGCTCCTTACCGTTCCATTCTTACTCGTACTTGTGGTCACCATTTCACTTTGTTGGGCTCGATTTTGACAAAATGGTGAACCTGATGAGGTTGGTAAAATCAAGGTGAGAACAGAACCCGATGATGTAACTGATGGATAAAGAAAATAGATGATAAAAATGAAAAGAATGGATAACAAAATAGGGGAAGAATGAATACAAAAAATGGGAAAAATAGATGAAATAAAGAGTGAAATGGGTGGTAGGCAACGACTGGTCAAAGGGGAACTTGGTGGTGGTGGGGTTGTGAGGGGTAAAGTTGTATTTTCAACACATTTAGGGAGTGAAATCTGACATATTTTCAAATAAAGGAGTAGAATGGATGATAAAATTATTTGCGGAATAAAATATGAGTGGAAGTTATTTTAGGGATTTTAATGTAGTTTTCCATTACAACTAATAAATACTCATTTGTCCCAAATAACTTGTGATGGTTATTATTTCACATTCAATCAAGAGAATTTTTACCCTTGTTTCATGATGATTGCATTTTTAAACTTTTTATTTCTAAACAGTAGAGGTAATTTAAGATACTTTAACCAAAAGGTAGGAAGAAGTTTGTGTATTATTGAGGAATAATTTTATATTGGTGTTCAAAATTATGAAAAGAAAAATTAGTAATAGAAGTAGAAAAATAACACGAAAAATCAAAATCATTTTTATGATTTTTTGATAGATTCTTCAATAATCTACTCTTTAAGGAACAAAAAACAAAAAACGAAATATGTTTTTTTATTTTTTTTTCTTTTTGTTTCCATTTCATCTGGCTTATAAAACCAAAATAGAATAAACAAACTCACTGTGTTAAGTTCCAAAAAAAAAAAAAAAATAAAGCATTCCAAAAATATCACTAATCAACATGCATTTCGATGAGTTTTGTTTTTCTACCTCATAGTGTTTAATTGTCTCGTGATCATCGTTATATAAAAATTCATATTCTTAATTGAGTAAAAATAGTCAATGAAAATTTTAATTAGGTGTTAATATCCGTTAATATCGATGAATTATACACAATGACTGAATCATATATCACATCCATATTACACTAAAAATATAAAATCAAGATGAATATTAAAATATAAACGAAATCTTGGTTGGATATATTTGAATTACCTTTTTATAATGCAATTAATATCTAAAGATAAATCCAAATAAAATAATATTTTATCGGTTAATATCTATCAAAATTTAATCGACAATCTCCAAAATCGAGTGGACCGAGTGTCCTGCAAAATACGCTTCCCAAATCGATTTTCCGTTATAGGGTTCATCAATGGCGGAGGAAACGAAGAAGAAGAAATACATATGTCTGTTCCTCTCCGACGGCTCAAAAGAGTTCAGCCTGTCGAGGAAGCTCTCCGCTTCCACCTTCGAGTGCGACGATGAGGGTGTCACCGTCACCGGCTCCGTCACATACGACTCCGATTCCGACACCGAAGACTTGCTTCACAATGACGGGTTTCGACACCTGAAGAGGGATGAACGTATTCGATATTCCCAGCAGCTTGAAGAGAGCGAGGTAGTTATTGTTTCCATGATTTAGGGTTTGCTTGCTCTAGGGATTGGGGGAGAGTTATATGATGATCCAAATATCAGAACACATTCATCGGGACGTTTTAATGTCGACTGTTGATTTTAATTAGACACAGGTAAGGTAGGTTAGGTATTAGTTATTGGGGGGATTGGAGTCTCCACTAATAATCTAATCAAAACAAAAAACCTCTTATGAAAATCAACGGAAATTTTAATGCAAAGATTAATAGTCTTAGAACTAATAAGCTCTCAGTCCTATCCCTAAAACAGGCACACCCTAAGGGTATCCAATTTTCAATTTCAGTAATAGGAATTTGGATGAATAGTTTCTTGGATTTTTTTGATTGGGTTATCGGTAGCTCCAATGGTGGAGATTGTAAGTTCGATGATTAAGAAAAAAGTATTGAAACGAATCTAGTAAGAAAGAAAAAGAAGTGAAAAAGGTACGGAGTAGTTTAAACTTACTGCTACATGCTCAAGAACATTTTAGCATTAAGCATTCTTAGCTAAGTGTTAACCGATCATTTAAACTGCAATCTTTAAGCATTCATTGTCATTAAATACGGGCTTGTGCTGTATTTCAGGGCTTTGATGTTGATGTGTTCGAGCCAAAGGTTATTGTTAGTCTGTACCGCATTTCGGACGAACAGCTTAAGCAAAATTACAAGATATATGAGAAAGCAGCTGAATTCGCCATCAGCCAACACAATGTTAAGAATGTAAGAATCCCTCTTGCTCCTTAGCTTTC
>JAOVYX010002731.1:0-11537 GCA_035668315.1 Drosera spatulata
CAACCTCAAATAACTCGAAAATTGTGAAAAGAGCATTGAAATGAGTTTAAAACACTCAAAAACACATGAAAAGGCTAGAAACACCATAAAAACAACTCAAATCTTATCCAAATGAACCAAAACGAATGAAAAGTGGTAAAAACACTAGAAAACAGGTTGTTGTAAACACTTTATATGTGTATAATTCGAGATTTTAGTTGAATTTGGTTGATGTTTATTTATTTTTGAGTTGATGGATGTTCCAGGTACATGTATTTCTATTGATACGTGTTGAAATTTTAATTTATGTTTAAAAAAATTAAACTCAATTAGCGACGAATTTCGTCGCTAAATGCTCAATAATTGAAATTGTTATTTTACGACGGAATCCATCGCTAATATTTGGAGAGAAAAATTAACGACGGATTCCGTCACTATATTTTCAAAAATGTGCAATGTTTTTAAGCGACGGACTCCGTCGCTAGTTAATTTCTGGAGAGAAATTTTAGCGACGGAATCCGTCGCTATATTTTGAAAACTGTGGAATGTTTTTTAACGACGGATTCCGTCGTTAAGTTACGAAAATTACGATGGATTTTCCATCGCTAAATTCGCAACTACGGAAAAACAAAATTAACGACGGAAAAAGTCAATCTGTCGTAATATTTTTATTTTAGCGACAGATCTATCGCTAATTTTTGCATTAGCGACAACGTTATTAACGACGGATTATTTCCGTCGCTAAACATATTTAGTGACGAATTTTATTTTTTTTGCGACGAAAATTTTCCATCGTAAAACAACCCTTTTTTTGTAGTGAACTAAAATGTCTTTCTTTATCTCTCATTTCTTGAATAAAAAAAATGAGTTAAAATGATGTTGTCTTGACTAGATGAAAAATAGCCTTGAAAATAGCGTCTCCTTTTATTTTTGTGTTTATCTTTTCTGGCACGAGTGTTTCATTCATACGAAAGAGTTCACAGCTCAAGATATAAGATACGTCAAATCATCAAAGCGTGTGATGTTCCCATGAGAAGAACGAAATCATTGTATCTAAGGAGCCGATTGTCGTTCGATCTTGAGCATAGGGGCTAGAGTTTGGGGATATCATTTTATGGAAATAGTGTCCAACACTCGCATCGTCAATATTTTTTTTCTTAATTCCTTTTATTTTGTTTCAGATCAGTCTCTCTTATATTATTAACTCTTGTCACATGAGATACTTGTATATTATTAACAACTATGCTATTTTAGTGTCACCTTAGCTTAATCTGGATCATATGTTGTCAAGACCAGTCAAAGGATGGGAGACATGGATCATGGTTGTCGAAGTTGCATCTCAACTGATGGAAAATCGTGCCATAGTACTTGTATTTCATAGTTGCGATGCAGCCCCGAGGCTGCTTTTCTAGGATGATTTCATCATTTTGCAGCTTTGACGGTATTGTGTTGATCCTTCTCATCCTTCTGTTATGGTCACCAGAGATATCATCAACCATTTTCATTGTTACATCGTCGTGATGACTCTCGATTTACTTGCTTATAAGTTTTAAGGTTCCTGCTTTATATATGAATTGATCTTGTTTGTTGGCGATGATGGTTGATTTGCCTGATTGAATGTGTAATTGTCCATTCGACTAGTATAACAGGCAAAGATTACCCGACCGTTGCGTCCCAAACATATTTAGCAATTTCACGGAGTTGCTTACCTTTATCATATTCTCATGAAAATGCCAGAACCATGGAGTTGGTAGAATAATCCATGCACACAGCATAACAATAACTAAACTTGAGAACCAACATGACTCAACCAAACCACCAAGACCTTACCAATTCCACTTGATTCCCCTTATCAAACCCATAATAAACCAGTCCTGTATATATATGTATGTCCATGCAGTTGTCTTAGCCAACCGATCATAAATCTTCAAACAGCTTCCGGGACAGCTCTTTGAAATTCACTTGCGCAACCATTTTCAGCAACAACTACAAAGAAAATGAAGTCAGGAACAGTTGAAGTTGTTGAAGCATCCAAGTTGGTTCCACCACCACCTCCGGGGATGAGCAGGGGAATTTCAATAATCGACTTCATTTTCAGGATCATTGCAGCCATTGGCACACTGGCTAGTGCTATAGCGATGGGGACGACCAACGAGACATTGCCATTCTTCACACAGTTTATCAGATTCAGGGCTCAGTATGATGATCTTCCTACACTCACGTATGTTACCAATCATTAGTTTGTTATATTACTACGATACTTCTGATAAATTAGTGCTTTGTCAGCATAAGATTATAAGCTTCATTGATGCTTCAGGTTCTTTGTGGTGGCCAATTCAGTTGTCTTTGGCTATCTGTTGCTTTCGTTAGCATTGTCCATCGTACATATCATAAGGAGTGCTGCTAGAGGCACACGAGTTTTCCTGCTCATCTTGGATACGGTAATATGCTCATCCTTAAAACGGTAACATAGTTGCAGAATTTTAACTTTCCCCAATCCAGAGACAAACTAAAGTTGCACCATACCACTTCGCTGAAAGTCTAGCTGATTCAGAACATTCAACCTCCACCTCGGCATCAAGTTCAATCTTTCTTGTTGTTGGATACTTTGCGATCTATTTCTCACCTTGAAAAAATGACATTTTTCTCTATTCGTTTCATGCACAAAGGCGGCATTGGCACTTTTGACAGCAGGAGCATCAGCAGCTGCTGCAATAGTCTACTTAGCACACAAAGGGAACGTCTCAGCAAACTGGTTCGCGATATGCCAGCAGTTCAATAGCTTCTGTCAGCGCATCTCTGGATCGTTGATTGGGTCTTTTGTTGCGATCGTCATCCTTGTGCTTTTGATCCTTCTTTCAGCAGTCGCCATCTCTCGTTAAAAAGCTGGAAGTTATGGAGACTAAGCAACATGAAGTTTCAATGGGTGAAAGAGTGAAATACCTGGAAGCCCAAGGAAAAGTTTGTTTGTGTGTTTTTTTTGGTGTGCTTGCCTTTATGTATGTTCACCTCTATCCAATGGTTTACTTGGAACGTTATATGGTGTTCAAACGTGAACCATGTTTTCATAACTATATATTTGGCATAAGAATCATGAAAGCAAATTGGTTACATATATTAACGAAGAATTGATCGGTTGTTCTTTCAATGTATGTAGTCATTGGAGAGACAGATGCGCGAAAAAAACTGAATCGCAATGACATCATAGAAAGGTTGAACTCGTCAAAGACACCAATAAATCATTAATCTTCAATCTAGAGATCTATTCAGACTCTCACAAGCACAAAACTGCTGTATGTTATGTTTGATTATAACTTTTAAGAAATGATGAAGGAAAGAGGGAAAGAAAATATTATCGATGCGAGTAAAAACACTCTTTTTTTAAAATCGAATTGCCTCGTTCTGTGCACACGGGTTACGACAATCAATCCCCAAGATACAACGATAAACGCATATGTTCAAGTTGCACTACTTGATCATACACCAAACGTACCTTTAATATGCCTTGAATATTGAGTGTATGACACGAAAGAAAGAAAACTGAAGCAGATTGTCTTCAACAACAAGAACAAAACAGAAGACGCAGATACTGTCTTCAAACCTGGACGCAATCGCAAAGAAGAATGAAGATAATGTAAACCTAGACGCAGATACGCTCGTGTTTTGCATAAAAGGGGAGAAAAGAGAACAAAGGAATCAAAGTCTGTTTTTCGCACATCCTGGTAATTCATTTATAGAACAAAAAGAAAGGAGAGGGAAAGGGTTTTGGGCTTGGTCCTGCGGCCCCCGGCCACAACCCGACCCGACCCGACCCAGCGGGCGCACGTGTGTGTTAACCAAAGAAAGCCTAGGTCCTATCCCACACAAAATTGGGTATCCCCAAGGAACCCAACCCTTATCCTCACATTATCACTTATAAACTATTCTTCCACCAACACAAACTTCCATATGATTCTAGCAATATTTGTTACATCTGATCACATTCAATGCATGAAATACTACACTTTGAACATCAATTTCTCATTTGAGTTTTGAGAAAATAATCATACCACGTTCATCTCTAATGAATTAAACTCAAAATCACTTCAATCCGAAATCGTTGATCCATATTAAAATACGATCAAACTTACTCAAAACACACCCTAAATCCAACAAAAACTCCAATTCGAACATAATACTCAATAGGCATACATATAACATACTTTAACAGGGAGGTTTCTGGAGGCCACACTTGCCAGGGATGGCCAGAGTCAGCGTCGGATCAAGATCAAATGTAGGCAAGAGCGGGGATGCCTAGTACGTACATAAGCACATCAAATTCACCTTCGAAATATCATTACAGCCGACTGGAGGTGGAGGAGCAGGACGTCCTCTGGTTGCCACCGGCCTGCAGGCGTTAGAAGAAGTTATCACGGTCAGCCCCGCAAAAATCTTCCCCCTTCGATGTCGCCATAACTGCGAATAGCATCACCAAGACCATGTCAAGATTGATCATACGCTTCATCTCCATCTCTGCGGGTTTTGTGTTGTCCTTTTACAGCTACTTGGAGGTGGTGATGCTTCGAATAAATATATAAACCAACGTTTGTCCCATATATGGCAAGGTATTGATTGGAACTTGATTTGATTATCAAATTAAGTAAATCAATTTTTTGCTTATAGATCTAACTTGATTTGGAACTACGGAGTACTCCGTACGAGTGTTTCTTTGTTTTGGAATTATTAGGTGTCTATGTTGAATTAAAGGGATTGGTTGATTTCACTTTCCTTGAATGATCGAGTACTCTCCTCCTGCAGAAGTAATATTAACCAATTCGAACCCTCATAACTAATTTCAAATTTATTGCATATTTTACACAATTTTGGCATCATTGTATTGTTTATTTTTATACTTCCCCCGTCCCACGATCATTGCGACAATTTGACTTTACAAATATGTCGATGTAAAATTTGACACGCATATAACGACGATCAAACATAATTTTCTATAAATTTATTGTGAAACATCAATAATTGTGTAAGTTACGTATAGGGCCACAAATGAGTCAAACCGGTTCATGAACCAATTTGGTACGGGTCGAGTATTGTTTATTAAGCTCGTGAGCCAAATTTGAGCTTAATTTTATGCTCGTGAAGTTAAATGAGTCAAGTTTGAGCCACCTATGACTCAACTTGATAGGTTCACGAGCTGACTCATTTATAAACTCATAAGCCGACTCGATTACAAGTTTGTTTACGTCTTGAGTTTATATATGTGCATAATATTTAATTTCCATAATTATATACACAAAATAATTAATATATTTCGTATAAAATTTATTTTTCATAAATTTTCTAGGTTGTGATTTTGATAATAACTTTTTTTACTTAAATTTCAATGATATTGTAATTAGTTCATAAAAAGCTCGACTCGGCTCGATTAGACTCGAGTGAATAAATGAGTCGAGCCAAGTTGAGCCCAAATTGTACTATTTATAAAACAATCCTGATAGGTTCGGCTCGATTAAACTCGAATTAAGATTGAACGCAAACTTGAGCCCATTATTTACCTAAATGAATCGAGCCCAAGCCATGTCTGACTCGGCTTGACTCGGCTCATTTGCAGCCCTAGTTACATACTTCAATTTAATATATGTTGTGGAACGATCAAGCGTAATTTGATATGAAAACGAGACTGATATTCATTCATATAGAATAATATAACATACACATATAACATATAACATACACATACACATATTGTAATTATATATATTTAGAAAAATTTATAAATAAAATAAATATATAATATTTATTTTTTTATATTACATAAAATTTAAGGAGGGAGATGTTTGGGATGAGATAAGGAGCATATAGTTATGATTGAAAGATAAAAAAAAAATCTGAATGAATGATTGGAATTAAAGATAGAGATGTTTAGGATGAGATAAGGAACATGTGGGTAAGGTTGAAAAATAAGAAAAAAAAATCTGAATGGACGGTTGAAATTAAAGATGAAGATGTTTGGGATGAGATAAGAAATATGTGTCTATGGTTGGAATTGAATTATATATATTAATTTAAGGATGAATATTTATTTTAAAGATTTTTTAATATTTAATATTGATTTTATTTTGTAAATCTTAATTATTAAAATCTAAATATATATTTATTATTTATATTTGATTTATATATTAAAAGTTATAATTGATTTTAATTTGAATGAAGGGAAAAAACAAAGTGGGGACGCGGGCGCTTAGCAATTTGCTTTCTGGAGCCTCTCATCCTGCAAATGGTGCAATGGTGTCAAAAAAAAACTAACAAATGTAGAACCTCTATAGCAGTCTCCCCTGTACCAGTTCCTCGTTGGGAGACTCCAACCAAAAAAGTAGAGAGAATGCCATGAGTGAGATGATCTAACAATAAATATTTTTGTGAACAAATACTCCATCAACAAGGAAAACAGTATCTATCCATTGTGTAATTGAAGCTAAAAAATGATTGAGCCTCTTCAAACAGACATGGAATATTATTCATTTGGGGGTTGATGTAATGCACCGTTGTAGATGCATTAGTGATATAGGCTCAAAAGGATGAGAATTTGATGAAGATGAGGAAAGAGAGGGAGAATTAAGAAAAAAAAGACTCTGAATTGAAATCTCTCGCATGTCAATTTTGAATGAAGGCTCTTCAAATTTATTTGGGATTTTTTCATATCGTTGTGGTCGACTTTGGTTGCTCAACCCTCATGTCAGGAATTTTGCTGGACAAAATCACCCTAAAAAATGGCCTAATGTAGATCGAATTGGGCTTAAAATTTGAAGAGCATTGATTTAAAACTTAATGGGAAAAGGTCTATAATTATTCCGCCCTCCTAAAGCTCTCTAGGGGAGGCGGCGCTGAGTCCCTCTACAGGGAAAACAATCACCTTTCTAGGTGTCCGTGGTGAATAACAGAGATGGCAGATCTCCATCTGTGGAAGTGGATAACCGTATAGAAGAACTGGGAAGGAAATTAATTTGACGGATTCAGAGAAGGATAGAGTAGTTATGCCAAAGGATTTCTTCAATGAGCAAGAGGGAGAAGGTGGCCTCCTGCTTATAGGGAAGCAGCTCCTCCAGCGTGAGATTTCAATAGAAGCCCTTAAGGCGTCATTGATCAAGACATGGTTGGTGAAGGGGACGATTGAATGCAAGGCCTTAGGAGGAAATGTTTTCATCTTTCGCTTCAGAACTCACAAGACAAGGAGAAGCTGTTGTCAGGAGGGTCATGACACTATGACAATAACTTACTTGTATTGTCGAGTTTCAATGGCTCTATGCATTTAACTGAGTACGATTTTGACAAAGTTCCCCTTTGGGTTCAATGTGAAAATCTCCCATTAGGCGGACTGAATGTAAGGTTGGCTGGGTTGGTTGGCAAGAAGATTGGTCGTGTCATGGACACCGATGTGGATGAAAGGGGTTGGGCTAATGGAGCAAAACTCAGGATGAAGATCTTGCTAGACATCAAGAAACCACTGCTTAGGGGGACAATCATACGCATACCGGGGGAAGAGCCTAGATAGGTCTCATTCAGATTCGAACGACTCCCTAATTTTTGTTTTCGATGCGGGGTTATCGGACACAGGGTCGTGGAGTGCAAAACACAACCAATGTAGTCCAACGATGATTTGGAAGTAAGTCAGGAACAGTTCCAGTACGGTACGTGGCTGAGGGCTATGCCACCAAGGAAAGGCTCGGGGAGATTCATCCTAGTCAAGGAACAAAATGGGTCTGAGAAGACAGAGGCAAAACCGACGGAGAATCGGAATTTTTCGCCGGCAACCAACACAGGGGGAACTAGCGAACAACCGATGAAAGCAGGTCGAGGAGGGAAACTATTTTCAAATGGCAACTCTAAATCTTCAGTTCTAATCACTGAGATCGTGCAAGATTATGATCCCGTAGATTTCGCGAAGGAGAATATTAATAACGCTCATCAGCGGAAAGTCGTTGCAGTTATGGAAGAGTTGATTATGCCAGAAAATCAAGCAAAAGATTATACACATTTTCCTAAGAAGATACAGGAAGCTCACGAAGGTAAAGAAAATCAGAGCCGAGCCCAGAGAGCCCAAGGAACCAAAAATCCAGTAACTAGTGAAACCTTGGCCCATCAGAATTGTGGGTTTAGAGGGGACTCCACCAACTTACCCCTGAAACTGCACACATGGTCCAGAATTCCAAGAGCTCAATCTACTATGGAGTGCATACAACCAGAGATCATGAACGAGTTTGGAAAGAGGCAGCATCAACACAGTGTGTCCCCTGAGAAAAAAAGAATAAAAGCAGTCAGCAATTTCAGAAACCCAGATCTTGATAAAGCTGAAGACGGTGTGACAGAGTTGGCGGCGTCCCCTGAGGCCCAGGGACGCTGTCACCAATAAATGGCCCTCTGTTGGAACTGCCAAGGGCTTGGGAACCCTTGGACAGCCCGAGCTGTTAAGGACGTACTTAAGAAAGCAAGTCCCCACCTGATTTTCCTGTCTGAAACCACGTTACCATCCACGGATTTAGATCACATCAAAAGAAAAACAGACTTCAGGGATGGTGTAGCAGTGAATGCAAATGGTAGAAGTGGCGGGCTTATACTATAGGACGACGAGATTGTAGTGACATTGAGGAGTATGTCGAGGAATTTCATCGACATTGAGGTGCAAAATAGAGATACGGGGCTGCGATGGAGGTTCACCGGAATTTATGGTGAACCTAGAGCTCAACGGAGACACCATACATGGGCCCTACTACGAACACTGGCACTTGACGCAAAGTTACCTTGGGTGTGCGGAGGAGATTTCAACGAGATTCTATTTCATTCGGAAAAGCGGGGAGGGGGAATTCAAAACTCTCAGATGATGGAAAGATACCAACAAGCCTTGGCTAACGGCGGTGGACAATAGAGGCGTTTTATGTATTGCAGCCGTGGCTAGAGATTCCACGGGATCTGTTGCAGGTGCAAGTGGAAAATCGTATGCCGGAATTGTATCTCCACAGGTGGGTGAGAGCTTGGCGGTGAGAGGCGGGATCAAGTTGGGGAGATTGTTGCAGGCTCAAAACTTGGTGGTGGAGAGTGATTGTAAGGCTGTCGTGGACATGATGAGAAAAGAAAAGCCAAACTTCTCAGCTGAGGGTGGAATAATAGAGGATAGTTTGGTAGGGTTGTCAATTAACTGGGCCGGGTCGGATTTTGGTATGGGCTTCGAAGCCCGACACTGTTGCTCAGACGGGCCGGGCCGGCCTGTGGGTCTTGGTCGGACGGACTTCATGGGCTTTGCCCCCGGCGGATCCCTATCCGGTCTGGCCCATGGTCCGAGCTTCCGGTTGATCGGACGGGTCGGACTTTTATCCGTCCGGTCCGATCAACCTGAAACCCTTTTTAAAAAAAGAGCCGTTGGTAGAAACCGTTTACGTTTTTTCAAAAATCGTCAACGGTTTTTATGAAAATTGTGTACATATTTTGGGCAGAACGTTGAGAATTTTGAAAAGCTGAAAACCGTTAACGATTTTTGTGAAAACTGTGTGCGTATTTTGGATAGAACGCTGGGAATTTTGAAAAGTTGAAAACCATCAACGGTTTTTGAAAACCGCCAACGATTTTTGTGAAAACTATGTGCATATTTTGGACAGAACGTTGAGAATTTTGAAAACCGTCAACGTTTTTTTAAAAGCGTCAACGATTTTTGCTATATATTTCATATTTTTAATATTTTTTTCGGACCGGACTAAACCCGTCCGTCGGACCGGATCAAGTCCGGATCATGGCCGGATTGGGCCGAGCTGGATAATTCAAGCCCTAAATCGATGTCCGATCCGGCCCGTGTCCTTGGGCCGGGCTTCGAAAAGCCCGTCCGACAGCTACTGGGCCGTGCCAAGCCCGGACAAAACTCGGACGGACGGATCGGGCCGGACGGACGAACCGGGCCGATTTTTGACAACACTATAGTTTGGCCCTCATCCATGTATTTAGTCAATTTGATTACGCCTGGCTGTCTCGAGATGAAATCGAATCGTTTATATTGTGATTAGGTATGCTTATAAATGTTACCAACATAATACGTGGGACATGACTTTATCTAGGTCAGTTTTATTCGAATGTATCAATGACTTAAAGCATTGAAATATCACGTCCTATTGAATCTTAAAAAAAAAAAAAAATTAATGACAGGAGTCTGTAGCTGAGAGGCTCAAAAGCTCCCATCATTCTCCTCTCTTCATTTTTAATCTCAACAAATTGTACTCCTTTTTAGTCTTATCATTGTGTGCATAATGTAGTTTGGATTCCTAAAACGGAAAATGATTTGTGTTGTAGTAACTATTTTTATAAACATTGTAAATTGATAATTTTATATTATAAATTAAAAAATTTATATTATAAATTAATAAATATATATAATCATGTTTTTTTATATTTCCTAACTAGCGTCATGTTTTTGGAGCTTGAATTTATACACCAATGTGGATGCTGTTGTTAGTTTTAGTAGTTTTATTGTGGCAGCTCTACCTTCGCTGGCAACTAGATGAACATGTTAGGCTAGTAATGGGGTAGGGTTAGGAGAGTTGACGTATAGAGTATGTTTTACAAATTGGAACACTGACACTGACTCACAAATCATTGGAGCTTGTCAAGATTTTGAAAAAGCGTAAAATAACAATAACATGTTTGCAAGAAATGAAATGACTGGGAAGAAAGACTAAGATGAAATGATTATAAATTATGGTGCTCGGGCATAAGGGTGAGGGGACGGAATGCTATAGACATTATGGTGGAGGAGTAGCTTCTCGATCAAGTAGTAGAGACACAAAGGATTAGCGATAGGGCCATAATTCTCACCAAAAAGGAAAAAAAAAATGATACTGATGCAAAGGATTAGCTTCCCGTTTGCATGTCATTCGATGGTCCATTTTGCATGACCACTAACTGCGATGCAATGTTTTTTATCTTTGTTTTTCATTATTTTCAACAAGCATATCAAACAATCTCTAATAACACACAAATCGTCACATATCGTATGACTCCAAGGAGCCAAATTGACCACAGTCCGCCCCTCGATCTTCCTCAGCAACTCGTCTCACACCAACGGTCTGTCAGAAATGGAAACAAAAACAAGGGACAAGACTACTAGAATCACCTATGAAGTGATCAAAATGACCTGCACATTGTCAACACTAACCACAATGTAAATGGAACGTTTTTGTTTCTTTTCAAATGAACATCGCTCAACCTTGTGAGACGACAGCTCTATCCGGAGAAGAAACCATCCCCTCTGGAACTTGTGTCGTCTCTAATTGACCCATATAATTCTGCTCCGGCCCTTCGGCACCAAAAACATCAGACTGGAGCGAAGGAGAAATATTCTTCACATGCAACCACGTGAGTTCCCACAAGTTGTCGCCGCCCAGGGAGCTCCGCGGCGCAAGCACACCCTTCGTCTTCATCACGACCAGCATGTTCTTGAGGAGCTCAATTACGAGCTCCTGAAGCTTCTCGCTTTTTTTGCCTCTGATCCTCACCTTCACATACTTCTCCATCCGGTTCAGAAC
>JAOVYX010002733.1:0-11535 GCA_035668315.1 Drosera spatulata
TGCAATTTAGACAATTTAAAGGGAATAAAAACAAACGTTTAGAATAACGAAATGATGTGTGATTTCATCCACATCAAGTGTATAGAATAGAAATTGATGAACAAAACTTTAGAGTAGGACATGCTTGTAGTTAGTTATTTAGGATGAGAACTAGGATAGTGAGTTGCAGCCTAGGGAAGCATATAGTAGAGCAATAGACCATAGCTGAAAGGCCAATGTGGACCACCTAGATGCAGACTACTACAGAAGGTTCTGGATAAATGATCGAGACAAACGTGGACAACAAAAGAACATAAATACTTCAGGATCTAGGATCGAAGTCTCAGGATTAAGTCTCAGGATTGAAGTCTCAGCAAAAGACCACCTAGGTGCATCAAGGCTGGCTTCCAGTAGAGGCAAAGGCGCAACAGATTGAAAGTGCACCAGAGTTGATTGAAGAAAGGACTAGGATCTGAGTAACGGTCATTTCGAAGATTTGAGGTTCAAAAATCTATATGAGGTTGATAGTTGTTGTGAGGAGGTCTGTCAACACCATTGAGCATTTGCATAGGGGACAAACAGACTACTGTCAACGTCAGAACAGTATAATCACGGGTTCTAATTTCCTAAGCCTATGAAAGGGGATTGATCGAGCTAAGAGAAGATTGACAATGATTCTGGATTCCATTTGCAAGCAAGAAAAATCTCTCAAGTATTGTGCAATTTTTCTCAAGAGCTGTGAAGAAAGATCTGAGAAAAGGAGATCACTAGTCTGCACCAAGAACAACATCCATAGCATAGCTTTTGGAAAAGATCTGTGCAACGATCTAGGTTCTAACCTTAGCAAGTTTTGTACTTGAAAGGGTTTGTCTTGTAAGCCACAAACAAGAAGATAGTGAACTCATCCCTTGGCTAATTACATTGGTTACCAAAGGAAGACTGGACTAAGCCTTCGTTGATCATTTGACTACGATTGTCTGAACCAGTATAAAATCTTGTGTCCTTCATTGCTTTTCATCTTTTATTTAGAACTGTTAGAAAACAATCCAGGACATACAAGAGACATCTTGACATGCTATTGTCTCTACTGCAGACTCATTCCACAAGTCTGCCGAAGGTTAAGTGAATACTAGCCAAGATCCGGGTGCACTGAACTGTGAAAATTTTTTAATAACCTATTCATCCCCCCTCTAGGCTATTCATTGTAAACTCTGTGATTTATAATTGGTATCAATGCCTGAATTTCTAGACTTAACAGTTATTAGAAAGGAAAAGGTCTCTTTCTTGTCTGCTTGTTAATTGTAAAAGAAGTTACAAACAATTTATTTTCTGAAGAAAGAATGGCTCCTCCAAAGATAACTAAGTGTCCTAACAGTGCTGAACCACCAGCATGCTTATTCGACAAATTCAACCACTTAAAGCTGAGAATGTTAGCCCATAAGGACTCAATTGATGAGAGAATGCAAAACATTGTCACAGATGCCCCTCATATATCAAAGATGCCATATCCACTAGATGCCACAAGAGAAGTTGGCAGGTCAAAGTCTCTATGGACAAAGAAGGACTGGGATTTGATACTGATAGACAAGATGCAAGAAATCAAATCTTCAAGGCCCTGGATGATGACATGTTCGAGATCATAGTCCACACTACCACAGCAAAAGAAACTTGGGATGCTCTACTGCTTAGAAATGAAGGAACAAATGAGATAAGAGAAAACAAGAAGGATGTTTTGATGCATTAGTATAAATGGGTATTCATGAGGCCTGACGAAAATCTCACTACTTTCTATGAGAGATTCAATGTCCTGATTAACAATTTAAAGATGCTAGAAAAGTCATTTGACAACAAGGAGGTCAACCTGAAGTTCATGAGATCCCTTGGAGAAGCATGGGGCATGAAGACCACTGCAATTAGAGAATCAAGAGATCTAGCAAAAATGTGACTTGCTCAGCTCTACGGCATGCTGCATACCTACAATCTTGAAGTAGAGCAGAAGAAGTAGATCAATGAAGCAAGGAAAAAGACTCTAGCCTTCAAAGCTCAGGAGAAAATACTGAGATCAATGGCGAAAGATCATACTTACTCAACATCCTCGACAACCGGAGAATCCATCTCTGACGAACTTGCTTTGATGGGAAAGAAATTCAAAAAAAATGTTCAAGAAGAAAAACTTCAAGAGAAACAACACACCCAAATCAAAGGAAGCAGACAAACAAATATGCTATAATTGTGAAAAACCAGGACACTTTGTTGCACAATGCAGACGAGCACCGCAGGAGTCGTCCACACTGAAAAAGAAAAAGGACTACAACAAAGGTGGCTCGGACAGAAAAGAAAAAGGCAAAGCATATGCGGCCAAGACCTGGAGTGAGACAGACTCAGATGATGAAGAGAAAATTTCAAATACACAGCTCTGTCTCATGGCCAGAAGTGAAGATAAGCAACAGGTATTTAATCTCTCCTCATCTGATGCCTCTATTGAGGAACTAAAAGAGGCTCTCCAAGAAACCTTTGAGAACTTTATTGCCCTGACAAGAAAAAAAAACCTTGAGTTGATTGAAATTTTCAAAAAAAATTACAATTTGTCCTATGAGAAAATTGAGAAAAAAATTAAATGATTCACTAGTCGTCGAAAAATGAACTCAAGGGATCAGATGAGAAAGTGAAACTTCTCACTAAAATGGTGGATAAACTCACCAACATGAATGCTAAACTACAAAAGCAGCTTGGCATATGGAATGGGAAGACCTTAGATCTTCAAAAGATGTTGATCACGGGTCAATCCTCATATGATCGATCTAGATTAGGATCTGGAAGCTGGATCAATGAGATTCAATCCTCCATTGCTAAGGAAATCCCTCCATTCTGCAAGAGAGAGGTTAAACGACCTCCTTCCAAAATACTACAGAAGGGTGAGACCTCTACTGCAAAGAAGCAGAAGAGTCAAGACTCTATTGCTTAAATCAAGAAGGTTGACATCTCTACTACTCAAACAAGCAGAAGGTGAAACAACTAAAGTGATGCATACTATCAAGCCTAAGGGAGCTATGCTCTATAGAAGAACAGGTTATGGACCCTCTAAATCCCAGTATGCACCAAATTACTTAAACAAAACCTCCAATATTGCATGGAACGGACCACACCCTAGAGACCCTACTGCATATGCCATATGCAGTATAAGGAAATGAAGAATCCAAGAAGAAGACCCCAGATAGCAAGAACAGAGGTCATATGCTACAGTTGTGGCACAAAGGGTCATAAGACATTCAAATGTAGGACACTACACAAGAAAATCATTCAAGTGTAGGTGCCCAAGATTAACAAATAAGGACCCATGCTTATGGGTACCATGTGTGAGATTTGAAATTCATACAGGAGCATCAGGACAAAGCTTGGTACTTGGATAGTGGATGCTCATGACATATGACTGTGAACAAAAGTTTACTGAAAGAATATAGAAAAGAGGAAGGTCACCTAGTCATATTTGGAGGAGGTAAGGCAGGTAAGTATAAAGGTTATGGAACCCTTGGTATAGGTTCCCTAATCTTTAGAAATGTCGCGTATGTAAAGGGATTAGAACATAATCTTCTGCCTATAAGCCAATTATGTGACAAGGATTATGACATCTCCTTTACAAAGGATACATGTGAAGTAAGAGACAAAACAACCAAAGAAGTCAAACTAGTAGGCTGCAGAAAAGGAAGCATATATGCAGTAGACTTCAATATATCACAGTCTGCACAGATCACTTGTTTCTATACAAATGAATCTGAGGAATAAATTGATTGTGGCGCAAGAGGTCCAAGCTTTAATTAAACAATTTGGTGAGAGGTCTATCTCAAATCAAGTTTTAGAATGATAAATTATGCAAATCCTGTCAAGAAGAAAAGTAGACTAAGACCAGCTTCAAACCTGTGAATGCCACAAAATCCATTGGAGTTCATGAACTCCTCCACATAGATCTATTTGGGCCAGTGAAAGTGAAAAGTATAAGCAGGAAGAAATATATACTTGTAGTTGTAGATGATTACTCAAGATATACTTGGATAATATTCATGCACAAGAAAAGTAAGATGTGCAGTCTTCTGACTAGGTTTTTAAAACAAGTTCAGAATGAGAAGGGAATTGATGTGATTGCCATTAGAGGTGTACATAGAACAGAATTTGACCAATTTGGTGTGGACAAATACTATGATGATCATGGCATAACACACAACTTCTCTACACCTAGCACACCACAACAAAATGGTGTCCGTGAGAGGAAAAATAGAACACTAATAGAGGCAGTCGGGACAATGCTCTCAGATGCAGACTTGCCTAAAAGTTATTAGGCAGAAGCAGTAAACACTACATGCAATGTCCTAAACAGGTGCCTTATACACAAGATGCACAAAAAGACACCCTATGAGTTATGGAAAGGAAAGACACAAAGTGTCAAGTACTTTCACACATTCGGCTGCAAATGCTATATTCAAAATAACGACAAATAACACCTAGAAAAATTTGATCCTAAGTCAGATGAAGGAATATTCCTAAGATACTCCACAACTAGTTAAGCATTTAGATTCTATAATAAGAGAATAAGACTAGTTAAAGAGTCTGTACACGTGCCTTTTGATGAAATCATTAGTTCACCTTGTATTGCTAATGTCTTGAATGAAGAATGTGCCTGTGCAGGTGATGAACAGGTTGCAGACCAGCATTCATAAGCTACCGTAAAGGATGAAGAGTCTGCACCCACTGCAGAAGATAAAGAAATAATGATAGAAGCAGGAACCGTCTATAATTCAGGAGCAACTCGAGGAAACAACACTTGATGAAGTACAGGATAAGAGAAGATGGATTAAAGCACACAATCAGGATGTGATCATTGGAGGAAAAGATGCTCCAGTATAGACCAGAAGAGCAACTGCGTTGGAATGCCTGTCCACATGTTATATATTAGAAATGGAAACAAAGACCATCAAACAAGCTCAAAGTGACTCAAATTGGATAGATGTCATGCAAGGGGAGTTAAATGAATTTCAAAGAAATGAAGTATGGTATCTAATCCCCAGACCAAAGAAGTATCCAGTAGTAGACTGCAAATGGGTCTTCAGATACAAGACGGATGAAAATGGAAGAATCATCAGAAACAAAGCCAGATTTGTTGCTAAAGGGTACTCTTAGAAAGAAGGAATAGATTTTGATGAAATTTTTGCTCCAGATGCAAGACTCAAAGCCATAAGAATGTTCCTTGCCTATGCTGCATCCCAAGGATTCAAAGTTTACCAAATGAATGTGAAGAGAGCATTCCTCAATGGAAAGCTGCAGGAGGAAGTCTATGTCGAACAACCTCCCGGATTTGAAGACTATGAACAACTTGATCATGTTTACAGGTTAGAAAAGGCCCTATACGGACTGAAACAGGATTCAATGGCATGGTATGAAACTCTCTCCATCTTTCTCTATGATAATGGCTTTCAAAAAGGAAAACTAGACACCACCCTATTTCTTAAGAAACATAAAGATCACACTCTATTAGTGCAAATATACGTTGATGACATTATATTTGGATGTACTAATGCTAAATTGTGTGAAAGGTTTATTGCACTAATGAAGTCCAAATTTCAGATGAGCCTAATGGGAGAGCTAAATTCAAGTACAAAAATTGGAGAGTGGAATATTCATAAAATCAAACTAAACATCTCAGAAACATAGTTAAGAAACTTGGACAGGAAAATGCAAGTCATATGAGAACACCAATGAGCTCTACTGTAAAGATTGATAAAGATGAAAGTGAAAAACCAATTAAGTAAACACTATATAGAGGGATTATAGGATCATTAATATATCAGACTGCCAGCAGATCAGACATTCTCTATGTTGTATGTGTTTGCTATAGATATCAATCTGGTCCCAAAGAATCCCATTATACTGTAGTCAAGAGGATTCTGAGATATCTCAAAAAAACCCCTGCTCTGGATATATGGTCTCCTATGGAATCAGTTGTTACATTTATTGGCTATTCAGATGCAGACTTTGCAAGGTGAAGGGTTGATAGAAAAAGCACAAGTGGAACTTGTCAATTTTTGGGTGCGAGGATTGTATCCTAGTTTAGTGAGAAGCAGACGACCGTCTCGACCTCTACTACAGAAGCTGAGTATATTACAGAAGGAAACTATGCTGCACAAATTTTATGGATGAGGTCACAACTTGCTGACTACGGATTTACGTTTTCAAAAACACTAATCCTATGTGACAACACGTCTCCAATGGCTATTTCAGAAAAGCCTGTTTTTCATTCAAGAACGAAGCAAATGAATGTCAGATATCATTTTATCAGGGATCATGTGCAAAAAGGTCATATTAAATTAGAATATATTTCTACAGAAAACTAAATTGCAAATATTTTTACTAATCCTCTTGATGAGATCAAATTTACCCATTTTAAGGAAGAATTAGGTATGATTGACTTAAATGAATAAGGTCAAAATGCTCTACTACACAGTGAGACGCAGACTAGCATTCAAACCCCCTTCTTCATTACTATTTTTGGAATGAAATAAAATTACTGTTTTTAATGCCAGAATCTCGCAACGATCAACACAATGACTATTTTGCGAAAAGAAAGACAATGACTATTTTCTCAGGATCTACAACGATAACTATTGTCACTTATAAATACTCGAGTATTTGAGAAGATTAATACTCTTAACTCTCTCTCTCTCTCTCTCTCTCAGCACTCAAACTCTGAAAGCTCTCTACAGCAAAACCCTTACACTCACTTTCACTCTCTTTCTTTTAAACTCAAAACTTTAGATTGAAATCAGTTCTAAAAATGGCCAACACGCAGTCCAGCTCCCCATCATCATCCAAAAGGACACAAACTCGCTCCAACCCCACAAAAAGGGATGAAAAGGAGACCAAGAAAGTGGATTTGCAAACTGATTCCGAAACCCTAAAGGATGAATTTGACAAGGTGAAGGAGATCGCAGAGCTGATTAAAGACGCTAGACTGAAGTACCTGTGTGAACGAACTAGCTGAATCTTCGAAGATGAGGACTTGTACTTCATTGAAAAGGCAAAGGTTGCAGATGACTTCCAAAAAATTACTTATACTTCGAGCAAGAAGACAGGGATCATAATCACCCCAGAAGACTTCGAACGACTATTCAAGGTATCTAATGAGGGGTCTAGAACAATACCACAGTCCGTAGTGATAGATGGAAGAGATGCCATATTGAATGATGAGCACAAAGACGAAGGAATCAGAACCATTAAGAAGTTTCTTTCCAAACCCCACAAGCTACTTGCTGATGTAGTGAAGAAGGCAATCATACTAAGAGAATTTGCAAAGGATCAGATCACGTCAGATCAACAGGAAATCATGTTTGCAATGTTGACCAAGCACAAATTAAACTGGGCTAAGTTGCTAATGTATCAACTGGCCAAAGCAGTCGAAGTCAGACAACCACTTTATAGAAGAGTGATCAACATCATCCTGAAGGACAAGCTCAAACTCTCAAACAAATTAGGAAAGCCATGGACAGTTGCCAAGCAGATTGGCGTGAAGAAGATTGGCAATCAGCCCCTTGGATTCTCGAGGAAGAGGAAGGAGGTGCAAACGACCTTAATAGCCTCTGATTAACCTTTGAAGGAGGTTGACAAGAAGGCCAAGGAAACAAACATCAAATCCCCCTCAAAACCATCGACTGCAAGGGATATCATCAAACCCTCTGTAGCCAAGGAGGCCGAAACATCCAAAATAAGGTAGCAGCCAAAGAGGAAGGCTCAAGCTTGACCTCCCAGGGCAACTAGAAGGAAGTTGATCATGCAGATCTCAGAAGATGCCGAAGAAGCATCATCAAAGGCACCAACAGGAAATGATCCAATCCAAGAAGAGGAAGTCACTCGACCAGTTAAGGCAACAACTAAAGTAGAAGCAGATGCAGACCAACCAATTCAAAGATCTCCAAGAAGGGAAGAAAAGGAGCCCTTAACAGAACCAGAGCCAATCATTCATGTCCCAGTTAGAACTCGAACCTATTTTCTCTACTGCACCATCTATTCTGAATGTCAGGGTGGAAAAGGGTGAGAAATCAAGGGTGCCACCCCCTGAAAATATTGAAGCAGCTGTGCTGCATGACTCAAATCTAGGAGCAGAAGTCATCAAGGAAGAAACAATTGAAGGCTTGATTGCACTCATCAGGCAGACGGCAGAATTATGGGGTGAAGTAACAGAAGGCCCACAAGCAGAATTTAGAAAGGAAATGACTACAAAAGGATTCAATTGAAAACAGATAGAAGAAATGGAGGCTGAGATAAGAAGGGAAGCACTAAAGGCTCAACAAGCCGCGGAAAAAGGAACATTGCTCTCTCTCACAATTGGGAGACAAAAGGAAATGTCAACAACAACAAAAATAGTGCCAATCCCGTCTGTAAGACTAGAGCTAACAAGTTTGCAGACTAAACAGCCCTCGACTGCAACTGAAGTATGTGCAACTACAACTACGACATCAGAAGAAGGGAAGGAAGCAGCCACTACGACCACACCTTATTGAACAACAATAGATGCAGCCTTGCAGATGGCCATATCTCTTCACACAAGGGTAACCAGGCACTCTGCTAAAACAAAACAATTTCTTGGTGTCCCAAAAAAGGAGACTATGCTGCAATAATTCATAAGGGAGAACAAGTCCCTATGAAAGGAAGGAGAAAAACAGCTCTTCAACGTCCCAAGTTGATTCCTTCTGGCCCCGCAATCAGATACAGAATCAAAACAGATAGAAGCAAAACTGAGCTGGGAGTTGTTGATGGGCTCACAGAAGGTGAAATCAAAGGATACAGCAAAGAAGAAAAGACCATTTGAACCATGCATCCTATTCAATGGGACTCTGGAAATCAAGGACTCAACTCTCAAAACCACTAGAATCAGGCAAGCCTAGCTGGAGGCAGTCGAGTTCGTATAAACACCTGAGGTTGAAGCAGAGCTATAACGACTAGTTGACAAGCATCTAAGGGCTACAACCCTGGAGATCCACGAATACTCTCCAAACCTACCATAGAAAGACCACCTTCTCTAGGAGATGATGACAACAATGACAACAACAAAGGACAAAACAATGATGATGATGATGATACAACACTAGAGGATGATATCATTGATGAAGTGGCACGTGAAAGTACAGACAAAGAAGTCCAACCGCTTCAAGAACAGGAAAGGGAAGAACAACCTCAACCAACAGCAGCACCAGACACTCTTCCCCTCACAGATGCATATGACACTACAATGACATCTGTAGACAATACTGATCAAACCAAGGAAACATAGAGATTTGCAGACGCGGCTCCATTAACAGAAGTACACCATAAACCAATCACTGAGTCATCAATAGAAGGAAAGTCTCTACCAAAAGCAGAACATAAGCCTGATGAAATCATCATTCTAAAAAATGAAGGGTCAGAGATGTCTACTGCAGTCAAGGAAACTTAGTCAAGCCAAGAATTTACATCTGGTTGAATGACAATACAGGAGCTGAGGAAGCATCTTATGGATGATACTCCTATTTCAAAGGAAGCAGTACAACAACACATTACTACAGACTGAAGAGTATCACCTCTCAACATTCAGTTTACTCCTCAATCCACATTTAGATTAGAGCAAACTACAATAGACCCCCCATCAGTTGGCTTTCTGAAAGGGTTGCTCTATGCTGCCACCACGAACATACCAATGACTCCAAGGACGGCTGCAATAAGTCTCAAATAAATCCTAGCAGCGTCATACACTCAATCATCACCCTCACAGACTATAGACATAGGATTGTCCACGGACAAACAATTCCACTCAAAAGATGATTCTGACACAACTGCCTTGGAGCATCGACTTCAGCATTTGGACCAAAGTGTCTATGATCTTCATCAATGGACAAAGGATACATTTCACAATCTGCTGGAAAGCCATGAACCTGTTACAGAAGAGCTTGAGTCAAAACGAAATGACAGAAACAAGTACTTTGTAGATGTTTATGATGTCCTCACTGACATTGACATACAGCTGCTTCAACAAATCAAGAAGAGCAACACCATCAATCTTTAACAATACCACAGAAGAGCCTTAAATCTGAGGAGACTCAAAACTACATAAACCTCCAACATCTGCAGACATTCAGAATAATGACAAGAGACTCACATTGCTGGAAACTAAGGTGTAGGTCGAAATTGCCAAGGCTACTGCAGCTCAACCGACCACCTCCATAAAACTCAAGGCCTTAAGGCAAGAAATTGAAGCTCTCACAGCTGCACTTTTTGCCTCCTCTCTCCCTAAATCTGATGACAACAAAAAGGAGGAGAAGGACACCAATTCCAATGATGCAAAGGAGAAGGAATAGGAGGATGCGAAGGAAAAGAAAGCTACCAAGGGAGAGAAAGGTCACAAGAAAACTTCCAAGGAACCCTCAAGGTCTCAGGGGGAGGGTTCAAGCAGTAGGGGAGACAGATCTCCATCAGAAAGGCACAGACGAGACTATGAGGAAGACTACCCTGAGAAGCGCAGCAAAGGAGACAAAGACTACAGGGAGCACAAAGGTCACAGGTAGAACACTTGTAACGTCCTGTAACTTCTTTTTCAAACCGTGTGTACAACTTTTTCTTTCAATCAAAAATGTGTTTAGAATGGTAAACTTGCTATTTTGAAACATAAAGTTTTGTTATCATCAATTTAGGGGAAGATTGTTAGGAATGTGCAATCCCTTTAGTGTATAGAAATTAATAAACAAAACTTTAGAGTGGGACATGCTTGTCGTTAGTTGTTTAGGATGAGAACTAGGATAGTGAGTTATAGTCTAGGGAAGCATGTAGCAGAGCAACAGAACACAGCTAGAAGGCCAATGTAGATCACCTAGATACAGACTACAACAAAAGGTTCTGGATAAGCAATTGAAACAAACATGGACAACAAAAGACCACAAATGCTTCAGAATGTAGGATCAAAGTTTCACGATCAACTCTTATTACAATACAACAGACTAAGTCCAACAGCACTGGCTTGCAACAGAGACAAAGGCGCAGCAGACTAGAAGTGTAGCAAAGCTGATTGAAGAAAGGACTGGGATCTAAGTAACGATCATTTCGAAGATTTGAGGATCAAAAATCTATACGAGGTTGATAGTTGTTGTGAGAAGGCCTGTCAACATCATTGAGGATTTGCACAGGGGACAAACAGATAGGTATAAATGTCAGAACAGTACAACCATGCGTTTTAATTCCCTAAGCCTATAAAAAGGGATTGATCAAGCTTAGAGAATATTGACGACGATTGTGGATTCCATTTGCAAGCACGAAAAATCTGTCAAGTGTTGTGTGATGCGAAACCAGCCAAGGGTGTAATTATGACGTCTCCCACGTTCATCGTAAAACGTGCCAATTTGTTTTTACCCCGCTATAAATACTTATATAGATATGGGAGCAGGAGTCGATCCCACAGGGAACAACGAATATCGACCTAAACACAACTTGAAATAATTTCTATCCTAAGACAGGGGTAAGATTAAAGATAGAATTTTTTATTTT
>JAOVYX010002734.1:0-11534 GCA_035668315.1 Drosera spatulata
GAAAATTCTCGTAATTTAATAACGAGTTCGAATATATAATTAAAATGATAATCCGAAGAAAATAAATTTTTCGATTTATTACACCTGCAGCCAATGCTGCTCTGAGTTGTTCATTGGTCATCGCTTCATTAGGGTTTAACACCTTCTTTCCCTTGCTCATCTTCTTAGATGGGTGATTTGTCTGTTGTTGTGGGGGTTGTGAGTAAGATGTCTATTCCGTTGTCTGTTTCCCGTGAACAGATATCTGTCTCCTCTTCCATTTGACAAGTGGCTCATCATCAGAGTCCACTTCCTCTTCTACTTTTACTGTCTGTATTGGTTGAGCAGATCTCTTCTGTTTCTTTTGAGGTGCCCCAACATCAGAGTTCTTCTTCCTCTTCGAGATCTGGCCATCAAATGGCCCAGCTTCAGACGTCCTTTCTGTTCCATCACATTCCTTCCTCCTGAAGGATATGTACTTGCTGGAGGGAAAAGGAACTCTGTCTTCCTTTGGTAATTTTCCCAGCTTATTGAGGTAGAAACTTATCATCCTCGGATAAGTTTTCCTTTTTGGATTGGACTTCGCCTCCTCAATATTTTCCTTTTATAGATTGAGCATGATGAATGCCCAGTCTATCTTCGCTCCTGTGATGATTGCAGCAACAATCCTAAGATATCCCCGAGCTATCTGATTAACAGCAAATCCTTGACACAGAAAACACTTCTTCACTGTTACAGCAAGTTGGCCATGGTGAGCTGGCAGATCTTTTACCAAAATCGTTCCTGACTTCAAGGGAATATTACCCATCATTGTCTGCCACCCAGTTATGAGTGGTCCATATTAACTCTCTTTCTTCCTTAATCATTACTTTGTTTTCAATTAGTCTTGGACAAGACAATAAACGCATGCACTCCACATAAATTCACCCATTATAATAATTAAGTCTATCTCAGCACACAATCACAAACGTGTAATTAGACCTGGATTTATTCACTCATGTAAATTCATTCATAATTGAACAGTCCTACATGCATTTCACATAGACTTATATAGATTCTAAACCAAGCACACTCAGACAAATTGTAAAACATAAGAGTCACCTTTTTGATGTGTATCCACATAAGACTTCATCGGAATGATTAATTTGAAGTTATACTTGTCTTGTGAATGTTCATCCAATATAACCAGACTTCATCTCCCTTTAGTCATCAGACTTCAGTATGTAGGTGTCACCAGACACCCTAGTCTTTAATGTATCAGACTTCAATGCATAGATGTCATTAGATATCCTACTCTTGAAGTCATTAAACCTTAGGGTATAGATGTAATCTGAAAAATTCTCAATGAAATCATTAGTAAACAGACCCTAACCTCTTAATGAGATTAGACTCAACTTCTCACAAATGAGATTTAATCTTTTCTCGTTAAGAGGCTGGATAAAAATATCAGCCAATTGTTCATCAGTAGGAACAAAGCATAATTTCACATCATGCTTCTGAACATAATCTCTAATGAAATGATGTCTAAGATCTATGTGCTTTGTACGAGATCGATATACTGGATTCTCAAATATTGCAATAGCAGGAGTATTATCACAATAAATGGGACAATCTGTCAGATTAAAACCATAATCTGATAACTATAATGTCATCCACAGAATCTGAGCTATACAACTACTAGCAGCTATATACTCAGCTTCAGTTGTTGAAGTAGCAACAAAGTTCTGTTTCTTACTAGACCATGATACTAGACTATTACCCATTAATTGACAAGTTCCACTAGTACTTTTTCTGTATATCCATCATAGTCTGCATCAGTGTATCCATGAATTCCTCTAATCTAAATGTTAGGATACCAGGTACCTACATTCGGGATTCCCTTCAGATATCTGAGTATTCTCTTAACAGCAATGTAGTGAGATTCCTTAGGATCTGATTGATATCTAGCACATAAACTATAAAGCTCCAGAAAATTACGATCAAATAAATATAAAAATTATGATCAAATAATAGTTCGAAAATTAATAAACGTAACGAAAATATGCGTTTTCTCTTTTATAATAAATTAAAAGTAATAAACGAACCTCGTTTCAAAGTTTTGAGACGTAACGTTACGCTCATAACTTTAAAATTCGTGACGAAGTTGGGATAATCTTTTATCGTGGAAAAATTTGGAAATTTATATGTTAATTAATAACATGATTTTTCGAACGTGATGGTAAAATTTGAGCGAAGACCGTTGAAGATATGGGATTAACTGTTCCTGCGACTAAACAAAACGGGGATGTTTTTTTGAATTATCGTACCAACTCCCCTTTCCCTCTCTTTTCCTCCCACTATACCCACTCCACCACCAAGCCCACTACGCCTAACTCTTCCACCAAGCCCACTACACCCACTCCACCACCAAGCCCACTACACCCACTCCACTACCAAGCCCACCACTTCTCCACCCAACATCAACACCAAGACTCCCTCACTCTTCTCTTCACTTTCCTCTCTTCTTCCTCTTGTTCTCTCTTCTCCTTGTATTTTTTTTAGCTCAAGTAACACAACAAGGTGATGGAGAAGGCAAAGACGCAGGGAGGATCATCATCAGAGGAAGGAGAATAGACCGAGAGAGGGGGACATTAGTTACAAAATAAGAAAGAGTGAAGTCGAGCTAATCACGTCAAAGGAAAGCAAAACAAGCTCAAATCCGTTTCAACAAAAGGGTGAGTTTTTCCTTCTCTGTTCATAACCTTTAACTGATCATATGTGATCAAAAAAACAAGGAAAATAACAAGGAAATCAAGCCACGGATGGTTGAAATGCATTTATGAGGTAAAAGATGAGTTATGCTCGAGAGATCCGGAAACCTAAGATTTTATCTATCAAACAAAGCCAAAACTGAACAAACATGACAAGAACTAAATAAATGTTATGTTTATGAAGTTTTAGATCATTTGAAATTGAATTGATTTGTTAAAACATGAAAACTTAGCACGCGTTTTGAACTGATGAGTTAGGTTCAAATACCAGTTTCTGGACAGCTTTAACATTTGATATTAGAACGCGTTTTGACTCTAGTTAGAGCCTGATTCAGCAAACAGGTCATGAAATAAAGTTGTAGAGAGCTTCCTGAAGTTTCCAATGAATCAAGAATCACCCAATTTGGTTAAGAAACGAGGAAGTTATTTGCATTTAAATTAAGGCCAGAAAATCTGGAAAAATTATTGAAGTTTCGGGGCATTTTTACCACCATTGAGAGAAAGTAATTTTCTTGGTTAGAGATTTTATAGAAAATTATACACTCTTTAATAAATCATGATATTAATATATATTAAATCCTCATATGTTTAGTTTCTATAAAAGTTAATAAATCATGATTCGGAGATGGGAATCTTAAGTTATAAATCAAAACGTATGGATATGTTAATTTGTAAAAACTGGTTACAGAGATGAATTTGTTGCTTTATATAAAATTATATAGGAAGTTTTAAAAGACAAGCCTTATATCAATAAAAAGTTATGGAAGTCTAGTTTTCAGAACAGTTTACCAATTATTATTTAAAGTTATATGTAGAGAGTTATGGGTGAATTAATGAAGTAAAGTCAAACTGTCTGAACTAATAGGAAATATAAATTTGAACTAATTAACTATTATTATTGGTAAGGTGTTGTGATGGAAAATTTATGTCACTGAAAAGATCATGAAGTCTAGTTTCTGTTGAATTTTACAGAATATTTTTTAGAGTTGTATAGAATAAGTTATGGATTTAAATACGATGAAAGGTTAAGATGGACAAAATCTAAAATACTCGTTCCAAAGGCCGAGAAGTTCACTTCAAAGGCAGGAGCGTTCGCTCCAGACACCAAGACACCCGTTCCAGAGGTCGGAATGTCATCTCAGAACCTTTTGGATCAAGAATGATCGTTTTTATCTCAAAACAACTCCAAACACTCACAATTAGCACTAATAGTTTTGCACGAAGTATGAATAAACATGTTTAACACCGTAACGTGAACAAACAAATATATTAATATGTGAATCATATCATGATATAGGAATTGGAGATTCCATCCGTTGAGACGTAAAGAACAAGCTGAGCGTGCGTGTGAGAAAATTACAATAAAAATGTAACGTTTAGATTCCTGGTTTGGATGGCGATACATGTTAGTATACTAGTTGTATATTAATGCGTGATGGATAGTTTTTCCCTATGCGTTTTGTTATGTAGTGCTGTGTTATGTTTGCATTTTCTTGTTGTTATATGATTGTGATAAAGACAAGTGTTAGGTTTAGAAGGTTTGGCATACGATAATGGATAAAGGTTAGGGTTAATACAGATTAATCCTATAAATGATGTTATATTAAAGATGAACATGCAAAATGGGAATGAATTCATGAGAGGTGAGATTAACATCCGAGTTTGTTAATGCTACTGAGTTGTTACACTGTGGCTTTGTGAAGATGTCATGTTAAATTGTATAGGGATGAGGGTTACCATTAATCATCTTATACGCGTAGACAACCCTGTGAGGTTGTCAGGTTGTGGGGTATCTTGCTGCAAGAGACCCTTGGGCGTCGTTACAGGTTGATCCCCTCCGGACTTAAAGCTTCTAGAAGAAGCTATGGACTTACATGTTTAGCCAAGGTCACATTGTTAACAAGAGGGTATCTGTGGTCTGTCATGTATGTTAATTGTATGACAGATATGTTGTGATTTCAGGACAGATTGTTCTCTCTTTCTTTCCTTTTCGTGCTTCCCCTGAAAAGGGGGCCGGCACGTTACTGAGCTCGTATAGCTCACGGCTTTGCTTTCTTCTGTTTCTTGGTTTCCATCTTTTCAGGTGCAAGGCTTGAGGAAGGATTTTGATTAAGTTATGATCCTGTTTGTAATATTAATGCTTGGGACAACAATTCTAAGTTTCTGCTGCTTTAATATGTAATAAATAAGTAAACATGTGGATCTAGTTTGATAATGCTTTAAGTGTATTTCCATTTGGATTTATTCTAAACCGAGTTAAGTTGATTTGTCTGCCTAGGATTTGTGGGACCCTAGCGGCAGTAATGCCACGAGGGTTTTTAGAAAAGGACTTGAAAATCCGGGCGTTACAGGTTGGTATCAGAGTTTGGGTTTAGAATAAAAAGAAAACAATTAGGGTTCATATTCTAAAATATGTGCTAGATAAGTCTACTCGAGATTTTATATCATAATGCGTTAAGTTTTTGATCTACTATCTATGTTTAGTCACCTTACTAAAATAAAAAGTATTTTGTGTAGGATGGTGTCGACATGGAGCCAAGGACTAAACCCTAAGAGTATCTCGAGGAGAGCTCGTAGGATAGGGCTTCGAACCCGTATGGAGGATCATCTCCACAAGCTTAAGAAGATCATTCGGGAACTCAAAAGGATAGACGATGATATAGGCCATCCCTTATATCAAGTAGAGGCTATTTTCTACTCGTTGTCCAAATGGATCGACGAGTGCTTTTGGGATCATCACTATCCAGAGTTGTTACTTGATGGGGAACCGAATAAGAAGTATTTTGTGAATGACAAATGGGTCATAAACTTTGACATTGTTACTAATAAGGTTATTGACGTTCTTGCCTCGTGGTAATAAACGAGACTTGAGGGGTATATAATAATGTGTGTGCACTTCTATGTGAATCTTCTGAACCATGTAATAATGTGTGTTTCAATTCCGCTCGAACTCTATGTTTCTTTTGTAATTGCTTTGTGTGAATGCTTATGGCATTGGTTTTATCATTAATGTTTCATTATGCGTTGTGTGTAATCTAATGTAAAGGTTATTGCTTAGTTCAAGGATGAATGTTTAATGTAGAACCCGAACTTTATTAGCTCATAGAAATTGAATTAATGGAATGACAACAAAAACAAATTGAAATGGCATCTTCTTTGTGCAAATGTCTAACGTATAGGACAATGGCTCATATTGTGAACGCAACCATTCAATCCGAGGGCTCATTAGAGTCACACCACTCCCCGGTGGCTTGTGCGCAAGCCCAGAACCCTGCGATGCAAGAAAGAATCAATATCTCTTCTGCTGAGAATCAACCCCCGGTGCAGCCACCAGCTGATCCTATGGTGGTAATGATGGAGGAACTTCTCGGGCTAAGGAGAGGAGCAGCGGAACTTGCCGAGCCCGACAGGGCAAGGTACTTCCGCCAGTTCCACGCACACCACCCAAACCGATATGTCGGAGGTGACAATCCCACTGTTCTTGAGAACTAGATCGGCGATCTCAAGAAGTTTTTCAACCTCTTCGCCTGCCCAGAGGATATGAAGGCTCACTTCGGGGTATACTACCTTGAGGGGGATGCTAACAACTAGTGGAGCACGGTCGCGGAGCGTGTAGAATTTTCTACCTTTGGCTGGGAGGAGTTCAAAGAGTTGATCCACGACAAGTTCTATCCAGAGTCCTTGAGGGACGAAATACGGGATGAGTTTACATTCCTGATTCAAGGAAATAAGAGTGCTTAGACTAGGAGCACAATTAGTCAATATATGCATCGCCAAACTAGAAGGAATCAAAGAAAATTTGATCAGACATGAAGAACACAAAAGTTCTGATGATTCCTTGGATTTTCGAATCGTTCCAATTCAATTTCAGGGTCTAATCATTTGAACGGCACTGATTTGAGCAAATCCGATTCTGATTCAAGGCTTTAAGCACAGAGACAAGGGAGTCAGGGTGCAAATCAGTCAAATCGGGCAATTTGGAGTTGAATCGCTCCCATTCAGCTACGGATTTTGGACTATTCACCGAATCATTTAATTGATTTTTCTATTTTGCCCCTATAACCCTAAATCAGATCCTTTTCCTTTTTCATCGTACTCCTCAGATCCACCAGCCGCTATTGATCTCCTCATCCATCAACCATCATATCATCTCTCTCTCATCAATCATCTAAATTAGATGTTAAGAGCTTGATAATATGCTTTATTAGTTGCCAGATTATAATAGTTGTACTGCTACATGCATTCATGTAATGACTAAAGGGTCAAATAAAATTTTGACATTTTAAAAGATGCTAATGTCATTTATGTTATAATCTCCTTCTTTATAGTTGGAGATCTCAACCGATGAACCGAACCAATTATGGAAATAGCAATCCCAATTGGGTCCCAGAGACGGAAGACCTTGTTATTGGCTTATAAGTTCCCCTCACTTTTAAGTTCTCACCCTCTTAATAACTCCTTACGCTTCAAGGTTTGCAACACTGGTGCGGTTCGTGCCTTCGTTCTACAGTACGGAGACCGAGAAGAAGAGGAAGTTTTCGAAGGGTCTCAACTGGAGGCTTAGAAACAATTTGATGAGTCATACGTTTGTATCTTATCAGCAAATATATGACAAGGCTGTGAACTTAGAGCGGTTTTATAATGAGAAGGATTCAGTTTTCGCAGAAAAGAAGCGCAAGCGGGAAGACGCCAAGGCGGGCAAGTCCGACGGATTCTGACACCCTGGTGTACCCGAGAAGACCTACCCGGGCTGACCTTCAGCCAGCTTAGAGAGCGTGGCACACAGAGCGGAAAACCAGCCGGGACGCACCACCAACCTACAGTATGGACAGCGAAGCGGTCAGGGGCAAACTCAAGAGGGGCCTTAATAACCGGAATTAGTTTATGGCTGAGGTGGTCTGCTACAACTGTGGCAAGACAGGGCATATTTCCCAAAAAAGCCAAGTTGATCCTATAAAGTGCTTTACTTGTGGGAGGAAGGGTCATAGAAGCCAGTTTTGCTTCCAAGGAGGCAACATGGCTAGGAACGTAGTGAGGGGCTTGCAACCACAGGTCATTCTGGAGCGCAAGCATCGAGACCAGCTGGGAACTAGCCCAATCCCCCACTAGGAAGGATGTATTCAATAAATCCCCAGGAGGCGCAGCAAGGCGGAGCTGCAGTGACCGGTAACCTCCAACTTCTCTTCCGTTCTGCTTGTGTGCTCTTTGATACTGGTGTAACTCAATCCTTTGTTGCCAAGTCATTCCTTGAGAAGCACGGCATTGGGACGAAACCCATGTCTAATGTGCTATACATCGGGTTGCCCACAGGAGATGTTGTGGAATGCAGACAAGTAGTGTCTTATGCTTCAGTTGAGATAGCGAGTGAAAATTTTCCCATAGATCTTGTAGTGTTTGATTTAGGGGATTTTGATGCAATTCTGGGGATGTCATGGCTAGAAAGATATAGGGCCACCATAGATTGTGACAAGAAGTTAGTTCGAGTCACTAGTCCTAGGGGAGGAAAGTTTGTCTGCCACGGGGAAGGATCAAAACCTGAAGTGACAATCGTATCTGCTTTCACGGCAAGCAAGCTTCTGAGGAAAGGTTGCCAGGGGTACTTGTGTCACATAGAGGTCTCTGCCGTGAAATAGAAAGGGATGTCGGAAGTCCCAATTTTGTGTGAATACCCTGACATCTTTCCGGATGAAATTCCGGGAATGCCACCCAGTAGAGAAGTTGACTTCTCTATTGAACTAATACCAGATGCAAACCCTATATCCAAGGCACCTTACCATATGGCGCCCGCAGAGTTGAAGGAATTAAAGACTCAGTTGGAGGATTTGCTCGAGAAGGGGTACATCCGCCCAAGTGTCTCACCTTGGGGCACACCTGTGGTCTTTGTAAAAAAAGAAAGACCTACGCTCTGGATATCATAAACTACATATCAAATCCACAGGCATTCCAAAAACAGCTTTCCGAACGAGGTATGGTCATTATGAGTTCGTCGTCATGGCTTTCGGACTCACTAATACACCTGCTATGTTCATGGATTTGATGAATAAGGTCTTTAAACCCTATATTGATCAGTTCATTGTCGTTTTCATTGATGATATCTTAATCTACTCCAAAACTCTACAAGATCACGAGAATCACCTTCGAACTGCCCTGCAAACCCTTAGAGAAAACAAGCTATATGGGAAACTCAAGAAGTGGGAGTTTTGGCTGCAAGAAGTTGGCTTCTTGGGACATGTGATCTCCAGAGAAGGTATCAAGGTCGATCCGAAAAAGATCGAAACAGTGTTGGAGTGGGCTAGGCCTACAAGTGTGACAGAGATCAAAAGCTTTCTGGGATTGGCAGGTTACTATCGTCGGTTTGTGGAGGATTTCTCGAAGATAGCCATGTCTTTGACTAGTCTTACGAGGAAGAATACAAAGTTTTTTTGGTCGGAGAGCTGTGAGAAGGCGTTTCAAGAACTCAAGAGACGTCTTACCTCAGCTCCGGTGCTTAGACTTCTCTCCGGCGAAGAAGGGTTCTGTGTGTACAGCGATGCATCCAAGCAAGGACTTGGGTGTGTGCTGATGCAACGCGGGAAGGTGATAGCTTATGCATCCAGGCAATTGAAGCCATACGAGCTAAATTACCCAATGCATGATTTGGAGTTAGCCACGGTGGTGTTTGCAATTAAAATTTAGAGGCTTTACCTTGTGGTGTGTCTTGCAAAATTTTCACCGACCACAAAAGCATGAAATACATCTTCACTCAGAAGGAGTTGAACATGAGGCAACGAAGATGGCTGGAGTTGCTGAAAGACTATGATGTAGATATTCAGTATCATCCTGGAAAGGCGAATGTGGTGGACGATGCTCTAAGGAGAAAGGTTCGGGGTACGGAAGGTAACTTGCAAATGATGGGGATTACCCAGGATGTGCTACTTGATGAGTTTCATAAGATGGAGATCGGGGTGATTAAACTGGAAGACTCTCTGAAATGAAAGTGTGCTTAAACCTCCACGAGGAGATAGCTCAAGCGCAATTGAATAATGTTGCGTTTCAAAAGCTGAGGGAAGAAGCTCAGAAGGGAACAGCAGTGGTGTTTGTGATTCATGAAGACGGATTACTGCGATTCCAGAATCGAATTTGTGTAACCAATGATGAGGTGTTGAAAACGAAGATTCTGGAGGAGGGTCACCAAAGCCTTTATTCCGTTCATCCAGGGGGTACTAAGATGTACCAGGATCTGCGAAAGTGTTATTGGTGGAGCAATATGAAACGGGAGATTGCTGACTTTGACAGCAAATGTCTGGTCTGTTAGCAAGTGAAGATTGAACATCAACGATCGGGTGGATTACTTCAACCGCTGGAGATACCGATAGGGAAGTGGGATGCGATATCCATGAATTTTGTGGTTGGTCTTCCTAGCACGGTTGGAGGGCTGAACTCCATCTGGGTGATCGTGGATTGCTTGACAAAGTCCGCATATTTGATACCAGTCAAGACCACATGGAGTGCTGAACGATTGGCTCAGGAGTATATATGGACCATTGTGCGACTTCATGGAGTTCCTAGCACAATAGTGTGCTCTCGATTTTCAAGGCTCTTGGGATCACCATTTGCTGTTGGTCGAGTTTAAATGCAACAATAGCTACCATTCTAGTATCAGTATGGCGCCATTTGAAGCATTATACGATCGAAAGTGTAGAACACCGGTGTATTGGAATCACATTCAAGATGTGGTTCAACTAGGACCAGAAATGGTTCAAGAATTAACTGACAAAGTGAAGCTGATTCAAGGGAGGATGAAAACGGCTCAAGATCGACAGAAGAGCTAAGCCGATGTAAGGCACAGACCTTTGGAATTTGAGGTCGGTGATCATGTTTTTCTGAAAATATCACCAACCAAAGGTGTTATGCGTTTCGAGAGGAAGGGAAAGCTCAGTCCTCGGTACATTGGGCCATTTGAAATTCTTGAAAGGTTTGGTGCAGTAGCGTATCAGTTAGCTTTGCCAGCTGATCTGTTAACTGTGCATAATGTGTTCATGTGTCGATGCTTCGCAAGTATGTATCGGACCCAAGCCATATCATCTAGTATGATCTCGTGCAATTGACTGAGAGAATGACATACGAGGAACGTCCTCAAGAAATCCTTGACCGTCGCTTCTAGGTATTGAAGAATAAAACGATAGGATTGGTGAAAGTGCTCGAGGCAAATCATCTGACTTCAAAGGCAATCTGCGAAGTCGAAGAAACGATGCGAGAGCACTACCCGTACTTGTTTAGTTCCTAGAATTCTCGACTCATATTTTGGGGACGAAACATCCTAAGGTGGGGAGGATGTAAAGCCCCAGAAAATTGAGATCAAATAAATGTAAAAATTATTAGAAAATAATAATTATAATTGGTAAACTTAGCAAGAATATACGTCTCCTCCTTATATAATAAATTAAAAGTGAGGAACGAATCTCATTTAAAGTTTTGAGACGTAACATTACGTTCATAACATTAAAACTTGTGACGAAGTTGGGATAACTTTTGTCGCAGAAAAATTTGGAAAATTATATGTTAATTAATAACATAATTTTCCGAGCGTGGTGGTAAAATTTGAGCGAAGGCTGATGTAGGATTAACTGGTCCTGCGATTAAACGAAACGTGGATGTTTTTTTGAATTACCCCACCAATTTCTCTTTCCCTCTCTTTTTCTCCCACTACACCCACTCCACCACCAAGCCCACTACGCCTAACTCTTCCACCAAGCCCACCACTTCTCCACCCAACATCAACACCAAGACTCCCTCACTCTCCTCTTCACTTCCCTCTCTTCTTCC
>JAOVYX010002735.1:0-11534 GCA_035668315.1 Drosera spatulata
GTTTTAATCCTATGATCAATATCTGCATCAATTTCTCCATTTTTATGTAGCATCAAACCTAAATATTTGAAAGAATCGATTTTAGGGAGACTCTGTTTTCAACAATACATTCTCACTATTTGTTTGACTATTCTCATTAAAGACACATTTCATATATTCTGTTATGGTTTTACTGATCCTTAACCCCTTACTTTTCAACGGTTTCTTTCAAGTCTCAAGTTTTTTATTTATCCCTTCTTTCGTATCGCCCACCAGAGCAATATAATGAGCGAAAAGTAAACACCATGTTACTTCATCTTGTATATGTCTAATAAGATCATCCATTACTATGACGAAAAGGTATGGGTTCAAAATTGATCCTTAGTGTAAACCCATTTTAGTATGAAAAGCAGCCGTTTCATCAATATGGGTTCGAACACATATAGCAGTTTCTTCGTACATGTCTTTTATAATCTTGATATTCCTATTCGTCACTTTTTTCTTTTCTAAAGTTTTTTCAAATCACTTCTCTTGGAAGAGAATGATACGCTTTTTCCAGATCCATAAAAATCATATGTAAATTTTTTTCTCTATTTTAAAACGTTTCATTACACATCGTAAAAGATAAATAGCTTTTATGGTTGACCTATCAGGCATGAAACCAAACTGATTCGCAGTCACTTCTGTAGTTTTTCTTAACCTTTTCTCTATCACTTTCTTCCATAATTTCATACTGTGACTCATAAGTTTGATTTCTCTGTAAGTGGAGCAGTTTTGAACATTTTTTTTGTTTTTATATATAGGAATCAAAGTACTCCTTATATATTACTTGTAATTGTGATTTTTTCCAAGACATGGGATGCTCATGTAACAATGTGTCTGATGGAAGTAAATGGAAACGGTTGTCCATTTATCTTGAGGAAGAGATCACAATTTTGTTAAATTTACATGTGACTGTTCCTCGCTTGTGTTCGTCACCATTTGATTCCTCCGGCGGGCTTGTTCTATTATTAGTCTGATTCAATAATCGGTTACGATGTATCACAAAAAAAGAAAAGGACAAATATTACAATTTGTTTTTCCTTGCTTTTGTTGTCAAATTGAACGGGAAGATATGCCAATAAGAACTTTTTTCTTTTAATAATAGTCAATAAGAACTTTTATCATTAAATATGACTTATGAACCAGTGTAAGAGTTATTCTATCCATCTCACAAAAAGTAAAGTATAACACTTGCTTCATTGCTCGAAAACAGTTTCATGATGGAGTATGTCTTAGCAAGGAACCCTATATATATGAACGATCGATCGATCGATTCAACTTTAGTTATATAAATTCCTGCATCAACTGCCAATTCAGTATTTTCCCTTGGTATTGCCAAACATGACAGTAATCATCAATTAGTGTAGTCCCCACTTTCATACTGGCAACTTAATTATATATATCTGTTCAAAGCTATGGTAAATGTCGTCCCCTTTGTGCCCTTCAGGATAGTTTCTTCACCAAATAAGCTTGCAATACTAGCATTTTGAAAGAGATGCAAAAAGAAAACTTATCTGTTTGAAATAAATCAAGCATGCCAAGAGATTCAAAAGTTAAGCTAAACATTGCAGACAAATCTGTGTATCAATACTCCCTCCGTCCACAATTATTACGACATGTACGTATTTTATATTATTTTATACGTATAAATATAAATTCCGTTTTTATATTAATTTACGTCTGATCGTTTCACAATATATATATCAGAATGAAATACGTAACTTTCACAACCATTGATGTTTCACGATAAATTTACAAAAAACTACTATCTCCGTCCCAATTTAAGTGAAACCGTCTGCGTGTTGTATTTTTATAAAATTTGATGAAAAAATAGTATTTTTTAGTAGTTGTGAGATATACGTGAGATTTAGTAAAGAAAATGAGATAGCAGGAGGAAGAAAATGATGGGATAGTTTGATTATATTAATATAAAGGATTTATTCCAAATAAGTCCCTCAAATCTTTGTTAATTTCAAATAAGTCCATCAAATCTTCATAATTTCAAATTAATCCTTCAAATCCTTATTTATGGGATAAAACGATCAATACAATCCAAATCTTCTTTAATTCATATATTATAATTGTGATATTTCAAAAATATCTTTGATTTGTTTTTAATTTATTCATATTTTTTGATAAATTAAATTGTGATGTGAAGAAAATAATAATAAAACAAACTTAATTTGTTTAAAAACGAGGATGAATTTGTTTTAATATTTGAGGGATTCTATTGTAATTATAAAGTTTTTAAGACAATAAATGGATTATTTTGTCAAATATATAATTATTTGAAGAAATAATTTGAAATTATGAAGATTTAAGGGATTTATTTGAAATTAACAAGTATTTGAGAAACTTATATGATAAAAGCCTTAATATAAATTGATTATCAAATAAGAAAAGAAGAAAAATATTGTATTCATATGAGGATTAACAGAAAAGAAAAATGTTGCAATTAATTGGGATGAAAGAGTATGTTTGATTATCGTTACATACGTGTCAAATTTTACATCGACACACATGCAAAGTCAAACTGCCGCAATAATTATGGGATAAAAAAAATATGAAATTATTGGTTCCTGATAATTAAGGATTGTTTGGTATTACTACTTATAATTAAAAAAAATCAAAATCAATAATAAAATCATTAAATCGACAACGAAAAGACAAC
Source organism: Drosera spatulata (assembly GCA_035668315.1). Taxonomy (NCBI): domain Eukaryota; kingdom Viridiplantae; phylum Streptophyta; class Magnoliopsida; order Caryophyllales; family Droseraceae; genus Drosera; species Drosera spatulata. The sequence continues at coordinate 2,693 of JAOVYX010002735.1, forward strand.
ATTCCGAGTTATCCAAATAATGCAAAACCGCACCCAAAGTTGGGGTGAAAATCACATAATTAACAACAGTAACCTGAACTTATGCGATCCCGTAGAATTTTTCGTTGGTTTTTCACCAGCCACCAAAAATCAAGATGCCATAAAATGTGCACAGTGAAAAAGATATATGGGAGTGCCCAGTTTACATATGTCAGCACACAAAGGTCCTGCTCATCCTCATGCAGATCACAAAGATTCTACCTAGCATGTCGTCGGCGAATTCCATGGAGCCCGGATGCTTCTCATACTCGCTCAACTTCAACAAGCACGAAACTCAGGTGTACAACTCCGACTCTAAGACAGGATCCTTCATCCATCCGTATCTCAAACTTTCATCCCCAGAACCACTACCAGAATCAAAGTTTGTATCCCGCAACACATCCTTGAGAAGTAGGGATTTGAGGAGTAAAACCACAGAGTTGCCGAACTCTGGCCAAGAGACGCATAATGCACCCTTGATGTTCAGTATTCGGCATCGGGCCAATAAAGCAGCAGCAAGACTATCTATCACACTTCCAGATGGAAAGTAATCCAGACCCTTCAGCAGGGAAGAGGATCCACACGCATCTCCAGAGCTGTCTCTTTGGGGCAACGTTTCAAGCTTGTATGCAAGTGTCTCATCACGGGAGAGTTTACCCCAAAAATTCCGGCTCTGTATCGAATCCAGAATCAGAACCCTCTTCGGTACTATCTGCGCACCAAGTAGCACCTTCGAAAAGACATGGGATCTGTCTGCTGGTATGGGACATTGGACCAGAACTACAACCACCGGATTATCAGAGTCATCAAGCGAGTAGATATAACAGGATTTATCTTTGGCAGAGGACACAACAGTGTTGCCAGAAAACAGTATCTCAGGTAGGATTAGGGAACCAACTAGTGTTTTAGAGACCTGGTGGAAGATCTGGAGAGAGGCTGGCGATATAGCGACTATGAGGGTCGAAGGGCAAAGGATCTTGTCAGCATGAGGATCAGAAAACAAGAAAAAAAGGGCGAGGAAGAGATGGCGATGGAGGGGTAAAAATATTAAGGTCCTCCTGAAAGAACCTTGATGGAGGAGGAATATCAGTCAAAACATCTTCCATCTCTCTCGGAGTTTCAGATCTTCACAATCTGAAGGCAAGAAGTTACCAAATGTCAAAGCAAATCTGTGCAGCTCCCATTCAAAGGGATTCATAATGCGAGAATCAAACTGATCATTCCATCATAGAACCAAATCAATCCAGGTCCGAGCAACTAGACCTACATAATGCTCCAATCACTGAGTTCACTCGAGTAGACGCATCAGACGATACTCTATTAACATCATCATAGCCGCGTTTCACATTCAACCAAAACAATCACCAACCAACCGCAACTCCGCAAAACAATCATCCCAAAACCCTAAACTAATTAGGGTTTCATCTCAAACCCTAACAAACAAATCAAACATAGGATGAATAAATTCAATCCATCAACACATTACCCTCAACTGAATCGAATTAGGAATTGAAACCCAGAATTAGCACGAAGCAACTAGCAATTACCGATATCAGGAAATATATATATATATATATATATCGAGAAGTCGAGCAGCAAAGCATGGAGATTGGAAGCTTAGAAATCGCAGGAAACCATGAGGGGGGACGGCAAAAAGAAGTGTGCGATGAAGTGGGAGCTCACCTGCGAAAGGAGAGGAGAGATTCGAATAGAGGCCGGACGAGTCTCAAACCCGGTGAACTGCACCGAAAACCTGGATTATTGAAAAAGGATGAACTATGCCGCATTTGGTTCGTTACGAGAACCAATGACAGTAGAGACTGTTGAGAAACACAGATGATACTAGCAACAGTTATTACCCAAGCACGGAAAATTCATATTAAATATTAGATATTATATTTATTTTTTAAAATAAATTATGATACATTAAGTTGACACGATTATTAAGGAATATATTGATTTTATGATGTTTATCTTTATACGTTTGTTTGTGAGTGAGTGAAAGAAAAATGTGATTGGGTGCCGAGAGAAAAAATAATGAGAGAGAATATGATGTGATATAAAGTAGGAATAATTTAGATTTTTTGACATTTTAAAATTACCTAAATTAAAAATGTTATAATTTACGTAGAACGTCCATTTTTAATAATGTGTCGCGATTTATCCGGAACGAAGGAAGTATTATAAATTATAAGAAAAAGTGAAAAGTTAGAAAATGTGAATGAAAATAATAGAGAAAAGTTAGAAAATTGTATTGAAATATGTGCAAAAAGTATAAAATGAAAAATAATACCTAATAAATCTATAATTGTGGAGTATCAATGTAACATCCTGTATTTTTTTATAGATAAAATATGATGTAATTTGTTGTATTGAATAGTAAAAATCTTAGAGCAAATTTTAGTGTATCTGATGTGACTTGTGAATGCTCTAAGTTGTTAGATTAAGTCAAACTTTGACGTTAAAATAGTTGTTATTACTAATATAATTTAACATCAAAAAATATTTTGATTTAATTATACAATTGTCCTTCCAGTGTTAGGATTCATCTTAAATCGAAACGATTCCATTTTTCAATTAATTTTTATCAAATCTGATCTTTATGGATTTATCAAACATGATTTAAATATCGTTGTAACTATCTATAATCTATCTCATAAAGTCTTCAACAGGTCATAAACTTTTTAACCTTGTGCAAGAAAACAAAAACTATTTTTCACTTAATTTTTTTTATCTTTATGTTCAATTATATATCTTTGAAGTATACTTTTATTGAATAATTAAAAAATTTTGATAGTTTTATAACATCCGTCAACTTTTTTTAGTGATAGGTAAAAAAAAAAGTTTATTATTGATGATATGACAAGGTATCTTTGATGTCAAATATAAAATCAATTATAACTCAATTCTAATTTGATAGCAGTTTTACCTGTTGGGCACTGTTTTGTGATTTTGTTCATAATTATACATCTATACTATATACTAAACAAATAGAGCTGATTCTGTCTTCAATTGAGATCTTTTAATCTTGATCATTTTATTTTTCATCTGATGGTTCTGAATAAATGTTAATAAATTAGATAAATAAATACAATATCTAATCAAATTAAAAGAGAAAGATTAGTTCAATAAAATTTCTGGTTAGCCGATATGTAACGTCCCGACTTTCCATAACATATTAAGACATAATAATACAAATGACGTCACTACTGTTGAGTCATAACATCCTAACTAGAAAAAAATTATTTAGCCAGTTTAAGCACAGAAATAAATAAAATCCACTTACACTTAAATCATTAATGTTATCAAATACAGCGAAAGTTTCTAATTTATTACATATTTTACTTAGATCATAAAACATAATCCAATAGATGCATATTACACCGTAACCTATGCCCGTCGTCTCTAACTCCTGAAAACACAGAGAAAAGAAAAACATAGAAAAAAATAGTAACGGTGAGCCATATGAGCTCAATAACGTGTCGGTCCTCTTAGCATGGATTACACGAGAGGAGATAATAAGAAAAGAAAGGAGAAATGACCACTTAAGTCATTTAATTCAGCACTCTGGAACTTATTATATCAATCCGACTTTCACAATTATCATCTCAAAAACACAGTGAAGATAGATAATAGATACCCTCAGTGTTATAATTGTGCCATTGACGACCGTGAAAACAGATAATAGATACCCTCAATGTTATAATTGTATCATTGACAAGACTTATTCAATTTGATCGTATCAAGCTTTATTTAACTTTAGTAAAAGGGACATCCGCGAAAGAGGATCAGTCAAACCGGAGCCCAGGATCTCCTGTAGCGAGTTACCCTCATACCAGAAGTTCAATGAAAGAATGTCACCACCAAGTCATTGTATAACTCAAACAATAGACACAACGCCTTTTGTGTTTTATACTACAAAGTTATCTTCCTTACACACACACTCAGCTTGTCCTTTACGTCTCAACGAGGGAATCTCCAGGTCCTATAATATGATAGGATTCACATATTAATACATTTGTTTGTTCACGTTACGGTGACATATTTATTCATACTTCATGCAAAACCACTAGTGTTTTTTGTGAGTGTTTGGAGTTGTTTTAGGGTCAAAACGATATTCTCGATCCAAAAGGTTCTGAGATGATATCCCGACTTTTGTAACGGACGTTTCGGCCTCTGGAACGAACATTTCAACCTCGGGAATGAGCTTCCTGGCCTTTGAAACGGGTGTCCTACATTCTGTCTAATATGACATTTCGACGTATATAAATTTATATCTTTTTGTATACAATTTCAAAAATTATTTCGTAAAATTCTACATAAACTACATACTTCCATATCTTTTCAGTGATATAAGGTTTTCATCATAAAACTTTATCGATAATAGCAGTTAGTTATTTTAAGTTTATATTTTCTGCTACTTGGATATTTTGACTTTATTTCACTAATTACCTCATAACTCTGTACATACTAATTCAAATAATTACTTCACTAGGGCTTCCGAATTGTCTCCTCAACCTCCCAAGTTGTCTCCGAGATTAAATGATTTGTCCATAAAACCTTCACCAAAGATATTGTTTTATTCTTTAATATCTTTTCTCGGCGATCGAGGATTTCTGGTGGTTGCTCCCCATATGACATGTTCTCATCTATTATGATAGGGTCGTACTGTATAATATGACTTGGGTCGGGGACATACTTGAGAAGCATAAAGGCATGGAACACGTTGTGCACGATCTACAGGTTGGCGGGAAGTGCTAGTCGATATGTTACCTCCCCAACTCGCTCTAAAACCTCAAAAGGTCCTATGTATCGTGCACTGATTTTTTCTTTCTTCTCAAATCTCATTACACCTTTAGTAGGTGATATCTTCAGAAACACATGATTCCGACCTCAAACTCTAGTGGTCTTCGTCTTACATCGCCTAACTCTTCTGACGGTCTTGTGCAGCCTTCATCCATTCCTGAATCTGTTTCATCTTCTCAGCTAAATCTTGTACCATCTCTGGTCCCAACTGGACTACATCCTGAATATGATTTCGGTATACTGATGTCCTTTACTTTCTGCCATATAGTGCCTCAAATGGCGCCATACCGATGCTGGAATGGTAACTGTTGTTGTAGGTAAACTCGATCAAAGACAGATGTTGATCCCAAGAGCCTTTGAAATCAAGAACACATGCACGCAACATATCTTCTAAGGTCTGTATGGTCCTCTTCGTTTTCCCATCGGATGCGGGATGGAAAGCGGTACTGAAATTCAGACGTGTACCAAGAGCCTCTTGCAATCCTTGTCAGAATTAAGATCGAAACCTCGTATCTTTATCAGACATTATGGTGCTAGGAACTCCATGCAGCCTTACGATAGTCTTCACATATTCCTTGGCCAATCGATCAACACTCCATGAGTTTTTGATTAGAAGAAAGTACGTAGACTTCGTTAAACGATCTACTATTATCCAAATGGAGTTTAAACCCCCAACCGTGCTTGGAAATCCAACTATGAAGTCCATGGATATTGCATCCCACTTCCATGTTGGTATCTCAAGAGGTTGTAATAACCCACCTGATTTTTGATGTTTTATCTTTACCTGCTGATAGACCAAACACTTGCTGACAAACTCAGCAATCTTTCTTTTCATGTTGCTCAACCAGTAGTGATTTCGTAGATTCTGATACATCTTATTACCTCCAGGATGAACAGAGTAAAGGCTTTGGTGTGCTTCCTCAAGAATTTTCATCTTCAACACTTCATTATTGGATACACAGAAACGATTTTGAAACCGTAGTGATCTATCCTCGTAAATCACAAATCCCGTTCCGGTACTCTTTCGAGCCTATTCCTTCAACTTCTGTAGTGTAACATTGGTCTCTTGAGCGTTCAATATCTCGTCGTGAAGAGTAGGACGAGCTTGCATATCTGCAAGTCTCCCACTAAATGACCTTGCTCGAACTTCAATTCCTAACGTACAGAATTCATCAACTAGTTGCGTAATTCTTAATCGGTGCAAGTTTTCCTCCGAATTCCAAACCTTTCTGCTTAGAGCATTGGCCACCACATTTGCCTTTCCCGGATGATATTGGATGTGCAAATCATAGTCTTTTAATAGCTCTAGCCATCTCCGTTATCTCATGTTGAGCTCTTTCTGAGTAAAGATGTACTTCAAGCTCTTATGATCCGTAAAGACCTTACAAGACACTCCGTATAGGTAATGCCTCCAGATCTTGATGGCAAAAATCACCATGGCTAACTCCAAGTCATGCGTCGGGTAGTTAAGCTCATATGGTTTCAATTGTCTCAAAGCATAAGCTATTACTTTTCCGTATTGCATGAATACACACCCAAATCCTTACTTAGATGTATCGCTATACACACAGTATCCTTCCTCACCAGTAGGTAGTGTAAGCACAGAAGCAGCAGTGAGACGAGTCTTGAGTTCCTGAAAAACATTCTCGTAGCTTTCAGACCAAATAAACTTCGTGTTTTTTCTCGTAAGACTAGATAATGGAATTGCTATCTTAGAGAAATCCTCCACGAACCGTCGATAGTAACCGGCTAACCCTAGTAAACTTCTGATCTCCGTCACATTAGTAGGTCTGGCCCACTCCTTCACAGCTTCAATCATGTGTCCCAAGAAGATAACTTCTTTCAACCAGAATTCATATTTTTTGAGTTTACCATACAACTGGTTTTCTCTGAGGGTTCCCAAGGTGGTTCGACGATGTCGTTCATGATCTTGTGGAATCTTGGAGTATATCAGTATGTCGTCAATGAACACGACAACAAACTGATCAAGATAAGGTTTAAAGACCATATATATCAAATCCATAAGCACAGCAGGTGCATTAGTGAGTCAGAATGGCATAATGACGAACTCATAATGACCATACCGAGTTCAAAAAATTGTTTTTGGAATATCTATGGATTTGATGCGCAATTGATGATAACCAGAGCGAAGGTCTATCTTAGAGTAGACCGTACCCCCTTACAATTGGTCAAAAAGATCATCAATATGAGGTAAAAGATACCGACTTTTTATGATGATTTTGTTCAACTCTCGGTAGTCAATACACAGTCTCATACCCCCATCCTTCTTCTTAACGAAAAGCACAGGAGTCCCTCACGGTGAGACACTAGGTGGGATATAATCCTTTTCAAGCAGATCCTCGAGCCGAGTCTTAAGCTCTTTCAGCTCTGCAGGTGCCATATGATAAGGTGCTTTGGAAATAGGTGTTGCATCCGTTTCTAACTCAATAGAGAAATCAACCTCTCTATTGCGTGGCATTCCTGATATTTTTTCCGAAAAGACGTCTGAGAACTCACACACGACTGGGTTTCAGACAATCCCTTACCTTTCTCGAAAGGTACCTCTATGTGACACAATGACACCCCTTCTTTAGAAACTTGTTTGTTATCATTGCGGATACTATTAATACCTTAGGTCTTGAGCCTTTCCCGTAGTATACAAACTTATCTTTTTTAGTACCTATTATTGTAACCAGCTTTTTCTCACAATCTATAGTGACCCTATATTTTTCAAGCCAACTCATACCAAGAATGACATCAAAATCCCGAAGATCAAACACAACAAGGTCTATAGGAAAGTTTTCACCACCTATCTCAATTGGGACATAAGACACGGAATGTCTACAGCACACAATATCTCTGGTCGGTAACCCAATGTATATCACATTAGGTATAGGTTCAGATTTAATGCCGTATCTTTCAAGAAAAGACTTGACAACGAAAAAATGGATAACACCAATGTAAAAACACACGAAAGCTGAATGGGAGAAAAGTTAAAAATTATCAATCATCACAATTCCGTTTTGATGTGCTCCCTGTGGGTTCAGGTTGAACATTTTTTCTGATGGTGGTTTAGATTGGTTCCTAACTTGCCTTGACGGTAATATAATCGACTGACCTGTACCTGCTGGCGTTTGAATTGTGTCTCTTGATATGTTCCCTTGTAGACAAAACCTTTTTCTTGTCTTCCACAGTTATAGCATGTTACAGGTACGATACGACAATCCTTTACAATATGTCCGAATTTGTCACAGTTATAGCAAATGACACCACAGTGGAACGATTAGTACTCCGTCGGATTTATATAATAAACACAACTCGTCGACGATTGAATTCCGACGAAACCGTTTAGTCGAAAAGAGAATCACTCTCAGCTTTACAGCATCAGTATATCACCCATCATTAAACCCTTTTTGACTAACCAAAAAATACGATACTTTCAAAAAAATTAGAGAGTATTGTTTTCCTAATTAAACAGAAGCAAACATCAAATAAAAAATACCAATATAAATAAATTGCAACACTAGCGCTTGAGTATAACAAATGTCATGAAAATGTTTCAAATCTGATTGAAATGAGACGTCAGACGCGTACATGCTATGAGACTATCCTCACCTTATGAACTAAGAAAATCTGATCTTTTTTTACTTTCCTAAGGAACATCAGGTTTTGTATGACGGACAGATAACAAATACTTGGATATCGGAGAGATCTATATCGGCCAATTTGAGATCGCTTTCGCCACGAATGTACATACTGTTCTAAACTCGCTTTGTACCTGCAAAACACAAGTGAAAATCATCAATCATATGATGAAGATAAGGCTGAAGCGATAAAAAAAAAAAAAAAAAAAACATTCTCGATACTATTTTCGCTAACGAATGTCACAATTCTTTTTTTATCCATGCCAAAGTGAAAGTCGTCTTATAGCTAGAACGAATATTGAACGAGCAAGGGATCCAATGGCTTCGAAAAAATTGAATGTTTCTTACTACAATCTTGTGTGCGTGTGTGTGTG
>JAOVYX010002736.1:0-11532 GCA_035668315.1 Drosera spatulata
GAATAAATAAAAAGTGATGATATTATTTTGGAAATAATTTTTAAAATGATATTTTTTATTATCTCATTTAGATTATAATTGTTTGAATTGATATGATAATTTATGTATGTATTAAATTAATTCGAAATGATAATTTTATGCTTATGAGTGTGTGAGATAAAAGGAGTGAGAAAAAGAAGAAAAAGAAATGATGATGGATGGGTTGATTTGATATAAAATAGGGATAATTTGATATTTTTTTATGAAAAAAGTTGATAAATAAGAAAATATTACAATTTGAATGGGACGACCCAAAAAAATAAAGTGTTGTAATTTGAATGGGACGAAGAAAGTACTTGTGAGTAATTTTCATTTAATGTTATTATGTTTATTTTTGTTTTTCATTTTAAAGCTTAGTTTCTTAGCATTAATTTATTTTTTAATATTAATATTTTTTAGTTAGTTAATTTTTTTAAAATATTTTTTTAATTATGATATTAATATTAATATTAATATTAAATTGATATTAATCTTTATTTTAATTTAATTTAGCTTGAAATTATTATAATTTATATTTTTTTATTACATTTAATTTTATAAAGTTTTTATTTTATTAATTTCAGATATAGTTTTAATCTTAAAGTCAGAAACCAAAAAATAAAAAATAAAAAATAAAAATGATTCTATTCTTTTCGTGAATGGCCTAATCCTAACGGACAACTAAGGAATGAAAAGTACCGTTGGAGAAGAAATGTGATTCCGGCGAAATACTCCATTTCGATGTCATATGTAATCTGAATAAGATTTTTTCCATTCCATTAGAATATCTAATTTTATTCTTTTTTTTCATTCTATCAATTCAAATGCTACATTAATTCTTAATAAAAAGGAATGATTTTCCTCGAGGGTAATCCGTTTTTATTATGGAAAAAGAAAGGTAATGAAGCATTAGTCAGTAAACTATTATGATTTTTTTTTACTATTAGATTGACTAAATATAAAATTACCTTAATTTTATTTATTTATTTATTTATTTTTATCTAACGATTAACAGAAAGACCGTATTAGATAGTTGGATAATGCTACGATAGTTTCTTCTTACCGATTTTACTAAGCATTCATCAATGCATCGAGCTAATGTACGCTCTGTAATGCTGATTGAAGACATGAAAATGTCCCTGATCCATCCATAAACCAACAGTGGGCTGGCCCAATGGTCCACGAGCTGCAACGCAACAATGATGGGCCCTATAGTAGGAGGATATTCCTGAACAAATAAAAGCAAAAGGCCCAGACGAAGACGTACCAGGACTGACCTTCACGATTTATACTTTTTCCAAAATCGAACGAAATTACAAATATCACGACAAAAAGGTTGCAATAATTATATCCAGGAGACTATAATTCTTCTCACAAATTTGATAAAATAGTTATTTTTAAAATTTTTTTTATTTTTAAAATATAGTTCATAATAAAATAAAACAAGATGCAATTCACGAAAAAAGAGATATAATTTACAACAGTCATGACTGCTGCTGCAACACCAATGATTTTCCTATATATATAATGATTGATCTTATGTAACGAATTCGTGTAAAATAATATTTGGTTGTGTCATATCGAAATTACCTCAATATGTAGCATCTTTTAAAGGATGGATTAACCATAGATCACGATGTAGCGTAACACATTGGACACATCTAAACCTGTTGAGGATATGTGTGAGTAACCTCACCCACATTGACCGTGAAAAAAAAAAATAGAATATAAATGTGAACTAACAATAACTTATCAGTTTTGATTTTTATGCTAACAATTAGGACTGATTCACATGTGTATTCTATTCAAAACCCAATTTGAGTATTGGAATCTTCGTTGGGTCAAGTGAGATAGGCCCGAGTGCTCAAAAGATAGTAAAACACTTGTGTTCGTCGCTTCGCAACAAGAGAACGGGTAGTAAGCCTTGGAGTGCAAGGATGTGGACTCATACATAAGAGGGAGTTTATTGCGGATATGTGCGAGTAACCTTAAATATATATGTGAATTACCAATAAGCTATCAGTTTAAATTTTCGGGTTAAAAGTTAGACCCAATTCACATCTATATTCTGTTCAAGGTTCGATTTGGATATTGAATTCTCCTCTTGGACTCTCCCCATAAATCCCTACAAAACCTACATATATCTGTTGATTTGATCCATTTGAAATCAAATCAAGATCTCATGGTGAATGCACTAGATAAGGAGCACTTATACGACGTCCAATTTTTTCTCATCAACGTTGAAGAAGAAATCGTTTCCCTAAAAAACGAGTTTTATTTTATTGAAGAAATCATTTTTTCAGAAAACGAGTTTTATTCAATTTTTGTGATTTTTTTTCACGTAAATAGAACTTGCTTCTTCAGAAACGATTTATATAAAATAAAAATCGTTTTTTCAGAAAACGATTTCTCGGATAATGATGAATTCGTCTTCTGAAAAACGAATTCTGTTTTGATATCAATAGAAAAAAATAAATGTAAAAAAAAGCAGTGACGCACTAGTTGATATGTACCAACTGGATGAAGTTGAGGTTGTAAAACACAGATTCACCAAATCCGTTTGAAATTTCCATGACCATAGACCATAATTGTCCTCAAAACCAACAAAATACCTCAACCCTTCCATGCCCATCCTCCAATCTACAAACCCAATGACCTCCATTTTCTCTCCATGCTTCACATCAAACTCCTCAAACGCCTCAATCCCCATAATCCCAAATCAATTCACAAACCCAGCTCTCTTTCAACCCTAAGCCCCAAAACCCTAGACCCTACTGTGAACAATCCCAAGAATACAAACAAGAAGAAACCCCATCGCCTTGATGTTCTCTTCAAGCAAGCACTTGGGTCGATCCCGAATCCCCAAACCAATGAACAACCAAATGGGTTTGTCACCAAAGCCTCAAAGAGCAAAGCTTTAGTGGAATTGGAGGAGGAATTGAAGGAATTGGTGAAGAATCAAAGAGGGGAAAATGTGGGTGTGGTAAAGGGGAAGATCTTGTATGAAGTGTTTACTCAAAAGGGTAGTGAGGAGATGAAGAGAATGAGAGTTGGGGATGAAGAGGAGGTGAATGTGAAAGAATTGTCAAGTGATGTGCAGAGGTTTGTTAGGCATTTGTATGAAGAGGGGTACTTCAGGGACGTTAATTTCCTGCCCAGAATGCGGTTCGAGATTCGTTGTTTCGAGGAAGGGTATGCTCGCAGCTTCTTGAAGTTTGCGGCGGAGAGGTTTGGGAAGGATAACCAGGAAATAGCCAAGTGAGATGATTTTTGGTTTGTTTTAAGTGGGATGATAAAATGTGGTGTGTTTGATACGTTTGGTGTTTGTTGTGATTGCTTTTAGGGCAGTGTGATTGGTTGTTTTGGTTGATCATGATGAGTTTTTGAGTTGATTGCAATGTGCATTGTCTTTTTAAGGATAGAGTGGTATCATGCTTGATCAATGAAGAATTAGGATCGATAATGTCCAACTCTAATAGATGAGGGAATTCAGTTTTCCTTTGAAATAATGTGATGCAAGATTGAAAGTGCTGCAGGTGATGAAGATAATAATTCTGATAGATGTGGAACTATATTGAAGGATAAGGCGGTTTAATTGAATTTCAATGTCTTGGTGTGTGTATGGCTTTCTAATGTTAAGGAGCATACCGATCGACTCCGGATAAAGTAAAATTTAAGCATTCTTTGGCCTTTTGCCTTCAAACGTTTTAGAAGACCTTTGAAGTTTGACTCAATATCAGTGCTCTTTTAGCTCCAAGTCTGTTGCTAAATGCCGGTACTATAAAGACGCTAAAAGTATTTCATCTACCATAAACAAGTTACTCAGCATGGTTAGATATCTTCTTTTCTATTTGCATTGGATAAGAACCATGAATAGGTAGATGTCCATCCTCTGAAATTGCCCTTCAATTAGAAGCCACTTTGAACAGGAAGATGTAAAATAAAGTCATTGTTGGAAATATAGTCCTTGAAGCACACACATTTTGGCCGATGAATATATGAGCAGGAGTTGAAGGGAATAAAAAAGAATTTAAAACGTGATTCAGATTCCTAACCATAAGGACATTTACAGTTTTGTTGGTTTATGCTAGTTGGTTTCTATGTCTGTTTGTCATATCCTAACTAAGTATTAAGCTCCTTTAACTCGGACTTAATCCTTATCATTTGATTTTACAGATGGTTATCAGGCCGTGACTTGAAAACAGTTGCTCTCTTCGGTTTCCCTTCTCTGTCAAGGAGAAGTGTTTTTGCTGCCAAAGGTCTGCGAAGGTTCTTCGCGATAGCTGAAGATACTGTAAGCTCACATGTACCTTCATTGGCTGCCTACTGACATTCGCTTTTTACCTCATACTAAAATGATCAACATTTTACGGCACTCAGGTTTGTCAGAATTGTCCCTTACGGGAGGGATGCAAATATAAGAATCAAAATGTGTGGGGAGATGATTACAAGAATTTGAATTTATTATTGATCATGAGACTACTTCTTCTTTATGCTATGGAGGCAGTGCCCTCTTCGTTAATCTTGCCTAGTGAAGTCAAGGCTTGTGTGAATCGCCTGCTTTATGAGACTATCAAACTGAGCAAGACCATCTCATTACTTCCTTGGACCAAGCTTTCAGGTACTTCCAAGTTCTAATATTTAAGCTGTTATGCTCGGGGTTCCTTTTTCATGATTGTTTGTCCCATTTGGTGAGAACTTGTTGATACCTTAGGCAAATAAAGAGTGTTTAAAAAAAAAAAAAACAATTAAAGTAGGCCAAATCCATTACATAGTAATCTCACAAGGAGATACAACGGGCATGTTGAACGAGCACACTTCGTAGAACTACAAATAACGAAACCTAGGAAAATTTAGCTGTAGCATTACAAGACCTTGTTATCTCCTGAAATCTTGAGTGCCCTTAAGTGATCCACACTGCAAATGTAGCAACATATGCACTAACTCAAAATTCAGTGTCGAAAGGATCCTGCATATATTGAGGTCTAGTCAGGGAACACTATTCTTAACCTTATCCCATAAACGAGGGATGAATTTTCTCAGAATCTTATTAAAGACACTCTTGAGATGAATGTGATCATCTGTTACTAGTGGTGACTGATCCCTTGGAGATTCATGTCTTCTGTGTATACCAGCTGTTTCATCGGCTCAACACGTATGCAACTCTAGCACCCGACCACAGTTCTTCTTCCTAACAAAAGCTTTAAGTTTTTCTTTTCCTAGATTAGATTATGAATGATGTTATTTTAGAGGACAGGTGTGGCCTCAACGTGACACATAAGCCCCTGCCTTCCTATCCATAGATCATATTCCCTGCGATATTGTCCCATTTTTCTTGCAAGGTATGTTCATCGTGTCATTTTTTTCTTTTCTTTTTTATGGAATTTCAGGGCCTTCTGACGGTGGACTTGTTCTTGTCTTATTGTTTTTGTTATTTTTTGGTTAGCTGCGGCCCTTCTGGGCTGTTTGCCAATGACAGATGGCACAAGGCCATGACTGAGAGCATCCACAGGACGGGAAGCATCCGCCTCAAAGACAATATGGAATGTATAGCATCTCGGCAATGATCGACCAATCGATGACATATGTGAAACGCTTTACATGCTGTACACTGCTAGTCGAAGGCCTGGACTTTAAATATGTTCATAATCGGATCATCATAATTGAAATCTCAAATGGCACGGCCTTCATCGCAACTCTTAAAAAGGACACCGAGAGGCTAGTGCAGGCGAGGAATGGGGATTCCTATTACCACCAGCATGATTAGTATTCTGTGTACTAATGTCTGTCTATGAATATCATGATGCATAATTTGTTGAAATTTGTTGGAAATAATATTCATGTGTTACTGTGTACTCGAAATTGTGGTGGTGTTTGTTATGTTTAGTGTGCAGTGTACTAGTAGCACATGGACTGGTATCCTGCATTAGAAAGTTGAAAGGTAGCACATGCAAATGGTGTTGCCTTGGAGGAGTTCCACGAGTTGCTATGAACCTTTGGCTTCTTTCGGCTGTGGTACTCTCAAAGTCTCATGTCTCAAGGCTCGTATGTCAACAGACTACTAAGGCTATCGGATGTTATACACGATATAATGTATGTAATACGTAGTTGTTGCATTGTCTATGGACTTTGGCCCAATTTTCCATATTTTTTGAGACGGGATTCGTATGATGTTCTGGATCTAACCCAGCCGTAAATGCAACCTTAGAAAAGGAAAATTCTCATCTCTTATTTAGACTTTTATCTTTTTTTTTTTTTTGGTGGAAATTGTAACTCATCAACTCAACCTCTATGATTTCTCCAGCTCTATAGTAATTTTCCATTTAGTTTCCAGACTCCAGGAAGATAGATCATTACATCTGGGTGTTTTGCAAAGTTGTATGCTTTTGTTAAACGTACATCTATGATTCGTCCATAGTCAACAAATTTAGTGATATTGTGATCACCTTATGCATTTAGTTAGCCTATTTTATTTACAACTTAATATTTCTTAGTCAAAAAATGTAATTATCAATTTGTATAAAAAAATAAACTATCAATGATTGTGGGAAAGATACTAGCCGAAATTTCTCGTGGTGTAGATAGCCCAAATTGGTTATAGGGTAGGGTCAAAGCGAATCGAGAGTGTAAGCGGTTGGTGGTTTGTATATAGTAAATGAATAATTAGGGTTTTTATCGTCGACCTTTAATTTGAATCTTTATTTAATTTCGTCTGTATTGTTTACTAGATTTGAATTCCTAAATGTATTTATATTTAACTTTAACATTATAAGTCTCTTCGTCATTAAAATAAATTAATTCCAAAATGTTAAAAGTGTTTTTTTTGTTAAAAACACACATGTTTATTTTTTTTTAACATCAGATGAAAATACAAACCCTATGTATTGAAATATAGACAATGCTCCGTAGTACGTCCCCAAATATAACAAACATATCTTATTGGCAAAATTTGGCAAAGTTCCCATCTTAAAGTATTACTCATTATCTCTCATACATTACACTTCAATAACGCTATAATCATCACATATATCAAACTTTACTAACATTGAAAAGATATTACTAGTAATTTTTTGTTATTAAACTTCACAAAAATTAAACATAAATTAACATACAAATAAATCATCGTGTCCAATCTATTTAATGACAATTTAGAATGGAAAGAGTAACTTATACTATATACTTTATGATAGACCTTAAAAAAAAAATATTCTATGATATATATACTCAAAGGGAACTGTTTTGTCGTTGGCTCCTCAATCCAAAGGCCCAAAAATTCTCAAGATATAAAAAATATCTAAACATACTAAATTGAAAATAAATCCAAAAAAAAATAAATGAAATCATAAACCCCATAAATAAAATCCTAAACCCCCCAAAAAAATAATCCTAAACCTCAAAAATAAAACTTCAAATCCCAAAAATGAAATCCTGAATCCCAAAATGAAACACTAAACCCCAAAAAAAAAAAAAAAACCCTTCCCAAAAAATGAAATCCTAAACACCAAAAGTAAAATCCTAAACCCCAAAAATAAAAACCTAACCGTATAAAATTGAATCCTAAACTTTAAAAATAAATCCCTAAATCTTAAAATAAAATCCTAAAAATTAACGTTTTCAAATAAAAGCCCAACGGTGGGACAGCTCAGGAGAGGCGACAGCTGAGGATCCCAATTCATACTCAAAGTGATGTTTCATCGTCAACCAAGTTAGTCAAATTTGTTTTACAAATCTTTAGTAGCGAACAAAAAATTTAAAATACCTCTTTGCCGTTATAATAACTTACACTAACTTATCTGTCAAAAAAAATAATAATCAGTCAACAATGATTATCCAAAAAAAATAAAAAATTGCACTAACTTATCTGTCAACTACTCCCTATAATAAGTCTCACAACAATGATAACGAATGAAATTACGAAAACGGAACACACATGGATACTCGATTCTTGTCAAAATGTTACGAAATTCGAATGATAATATAATAAACCCAATGTGAAAGTTCAATCCTTATCTTTCCTAATTTATTGTTATTTATGTGATTTATTTTGTGAAACTTACATATAAAACTTGATAATTGATTTGGGCTACGTCAATATTGTTCACATTTCATGTCCCTATGAACATTAATAAAAGAGAAAATGTTAAAAAGATATATATTTAGTGGGTAATCTACCATACGTTCGAATTCTTAATAAAAGTGATTCTATGACATAGTATTTGAGCAAGTGTGACAGTGAACTCACGTTGTTGTGTTTGTGTTTGAGATAGTGAGCTCACGTTGTTGTGTTTGTGTTTGAGCAAGTGTGACATTGAGCGATGTTAGTGTGACACTGTTTGAGATACAAAAAATACAATACTATTAACATCAATTTAAATTTTTGATAAAATTGATTTTTCGATATAAGAAAAAAAATTATAAATAATTGCGATGTATCAATTTCATTTCATGCTTGTTTAGGAATTGGCCCTATAATAATTGCGATGGGCACAACCCTAGCAGGATTAGAAGCACCTTGAAGTAGCCCCCAATCATCCCTAAATACTTGTTATTTTTTATGTCGTAAAAAGATTATAATATTTTTATATTAAAATATTAAAAATAAATTATTATAATTTTGTTATATTTGAAATTTTTTTTATAAAAATATGAAAATATCTTTTATTTTTATTTTATATCACATCAATTTATCATTTTTTTTAATTTTTTTCTCACTTCACTCACTTACATAGGTCAAAAGAGAAGAGAATCTTTGCATTAAAAATCATCACACATATAAATTATCGTGTTAAGTTAATCACTTGTGATTCTTGTACAACGGAGATAATATATGATTAATTGTGCTAAATTTAAATTGTCAATAAAAATTATATTACGCAATCAATCTAATATCACACCTTTGAAATCGTATTCATCCGAAGTGAAGTAAGTAATTCCTCGGTGAAACGCATCAATAAGATCAACGATATTCAATTTGAGCACGTACGTGAATAACAATAACGGAGTATTAAGTGCAGCCGCCACGTGAAAAAGAAGACCACACCCGCCGAAAGTGGGCCCTCACAGCACAACCACGCCACGTCATGCTCACCAGTCCCATGCGGAACTTGTGCCCCCTCCTGCGTTGCGGGACCCACCCATGGGGACTTTTGATTTTTTACGCCGTTGTGTGTAGAGGGCCGTTGCAACACCCTTGTTTGTGCTGGGGCCCGTCTGGCACGTGCGCCGAATTCACGCACGGATCGTGCCGTCTCTTGCGATGCGGAACGGGAAGTATAGGCTATATGGATAAGAGAATACTTTACACTTGCATTAATTTAACCAAATTAAAAAAACGAGAAAAAAATACTTACACTTGCACATTTTGTGAAGGATAGGGCTAAATTCATAGAAAAATGATAACGTTTAAAACAAATTTTTATTTTGATAATACTTTGAAATTAATCTTTTTATCTTGGATCTAGTCATTCTTATTGTATGTTTCACTGGTCATTCCCTGAGTAAATGGTGAGTTATGATGCAAGTTTTTCTCATAACAATTGATGATATTTTTTTTATCATGAATAAATTATGATATATTATTAAAATAGATATCTCATATAAATTATATTTCGTACGTTCCATAAAAAATACGATGGATTGACTTGACATCCATGTCAATGTAAAGTTTGATACATATACAATGATCAAACGTAGTTTATTGTAAATTTATCGTGAAGTATCTGATTGTGTAAGTTACGTAATTCAACCTAATACATGTTGGGGGACGATTAGATGTGATTTGATATGAAAATGAGACTTGTATTCAAACATATAGAATAATACAAAATACATATGTATTATATTTTTCGTGGGACGAAAGAAATAATATTATTTATATAAAGTAATTTTGGATGTTGAAATTTCAAAATTACACTCATTGAATATCCATTTATCTTTTTTTTCATTATTTTTTTTTCTTTTCATCCATTTGTACTTTCTTCTCTCACTCACATAAGGACTTGAATATAAACTTATACCAAGTCAATCAATTTCTTAATAATTATGTCAAGTTAATATATCATAATTTATTTAGATCGAAAAAAAGATTATTTATTTATATTCTTTTCGTTTCATATTAGATGCAACCATTCAGAAACGAATGTATACTGGGGATAGAATTGATAAGATTCATCGACTATGCATTAAAAAACGATGATCGGATTAACGCTTCGATGGATAGAAATTCTAAGACAGTGATAAATCCTAAATACAGGTTTGGCTAGTTGGTTTCTTTGAGAAACTATGTAGCTGCTATCCTTAGTTTGAATCCCAGCTATTTTTTTTTTTTTGGGTTTAATTTTCCATTAAATGTACTCATTATATTACATATGCACCCATTGTTTCCCATTGATTCAAGTCCCGATAGCCAAAAATGTTGGCCTTATTTGTTTATTTCTCTTTTCATCTTTGAAAAGTATTTATTTTATAATTAATCTAGTACATATGTATTAGTATTTCTATGTTTATTTAATATTTTTATTTTTAGTCCTAAGTTTATTTTCACGCTTTGATTCTTAGACCTTTGTTTAGATATATAATTTATTTTTTGAGAATCTATAACTACTTCAATATTTTTGAATTTTTTTCTCGAAGCATATAGTTAAAATAAATAAATAAAGTTTATTTTATTAAAATTACATATAATTTTAAATCTGTTTATAATGTATTTCTAATATCTATTTTGATCCCTCTGATTTTATATCCTGAAACCGTCGCTGTAATCGTTTGATTCGATATAAAAATTTATATATATGTTGATTTTTTTATAAAATTTAATAAAAATAAAGTATTTTTTTAGTGATAGATGGAGGGAGTAACATTTTGACATCGATTTCCATTGTTCTCCACCATATGCCAGATTACGAGTTCAACTTTTTGTGTAAAAGATAATGCGCTAATGTCAGATTTAAGAAAACTAATTTCAAAAAACCCTTTCGTTTTTGATAAAAAAAAAATTTAATCCTAAAACATACTAACTCATACCAAATCAGAATAAACATAAAAACATCATTAACATTTATCTTTTCCATATCTACATAAAATAATGTGCATATTCAGATTAATGTTTTAAGATCAATTCTATAAAATAATATTTATATACTTCCTTCGTGTCACAAAAGATTCAACGTTTATGTATTTTGTATTATTTTATACGTATAAATATAAGTTTTGTTTTCATATCAAATGACGTTTGATCCTCCCGTAATATATATTAGGTTGAAATACGAAACTTACACAATCAATCATATTTCAAGATAAATTTATAAAAAATTACATTTGATTATCGTCATATGTATGTTAAATATTATATCGTTCTATGTACATAATCAAACTATTATATTTTTTCGAAAATGAAAAAAGTATTTAATTTTATCGGACAAAACCATCCCACCTCAATCCTCTACGAATAATCATGGACTACTCTACCGTCCGCTCCTAATTTATTTAACTTCTCCCAAACAAAGCCTAACATCT